>SJXQ01005021.1:75818-152560 GCA_006408695.1 Aepyceros melampus
CACCAGCAAAAAAAAAAAAAAGTGTCATTATTTCCACTCTTTCCCCATCCATTTGCCACGAAGTGATAGAACCGGAAGTGATAGAACCGGATGTCAAAATATTACTTTTCAGAATATTGAGTTTAAGTCAACATTTTCACTCTCCTCTTTCACTTTCATCAAGAGGCTCTTTAGATCTTCTTCATTTTCTACCATAAGGGTGGTGTCATCTATATATCTGAGGTCATTGATATTTCTCTCAGCAGTCTTGATTCTAGCTTGTGCTTCATCCAGCTCAGCATTTTGCATGATGTACTTGTGCATATAAGTTAAATAAGCAAGGTGACAATACACAGCCTTGACATACTCCTTTCCCATTTTGGAAACAGTCTGTTGTTCCACGTCCAGTTCTAAGTTTTGCTTTTTGACCTGCATACAGATTTCTCAGGAGAAAAGTTAGGTGGTCTGGTACTCCCATCTCTTGAAGAATGTTCCATTGTTTGTGGTGATACACACAGTCAAAGGCTTTGGCATAGTCAATAAAGCAGAGGTAGGTGTTTTACTGGAACTCTCTTGCTTTTTTGATTATCCAGCAGATGTTGGTAATTTTTTAGAAAAGCTTCTGGCTTTTCTAAATCTGGCTTGAACATCTGGAAGTTCATGGTTCACCTACTGTTGAATCTTGGCTTAGAGAATTTTGAGCATCACTTTGCTAGCATGTGAGATGAGTGCAATCATGCGGTAGTTTGAGCATTCATCGCCATTGCCTTTTTTAAATTAAAATTCAGTTTGTATTGTAAAGTTCTATAGGTTTTTAACAAATGCACAGACTTTTGCACTTTATTTTCTCTGTCCCCTCTGTTTAAAACTAACTCAATATGGACACAGATTTTCAGTACTGGGTTTAAAATGCATTATTATTTTGTTTGGGAATATCTTTAGTCCACTTAGTCTGCTTTGCTGACTCCCATGGAAATTCATATCTGAAGTTAAGCAAAATTTCCTAAAACAATATATGTAGTGATAAACTGAATTGAATAAAATATTTATGCCTTGATAAATCTTAGTAGTAGGAATGTTTCAAAAATATGTAGAAAAGAAACTCCAAACCTTTCTAATAAATAATCTAAATGTTGGTATTGTTGTGGTTTTTGCTCACTTGCCAAGTTGTGTCCAGCTCTTTGTGAGTTCATGGACTGAAGCATGCCATGTCTCCCTGTCCCTCACCATCTTTCAGAGTTTGTTCAAGTTCATGCCCATTGAATTGGTGATTCCATCCAACCATCTCATCCTTTGTTGTCCTCTTCTCCTTCTGTGTTTTATCTTTACCTGCATCAGGTCTTTTCCAATGAAGAAGCTGTTCTTATCAAAGTAATTCTGTAGGTATAACTCACCTTAAATAATAAACATATAAAGAAGAAAGCTACTGGAGGTGACGGAATTCCAGTTGAGCTATTTCAAATCCTAAAAGATGATGCTGTGAAAGTAGTGCACTCAATATGTCAGCAAATTTGGAAAACTCAGCAGTGGCCACAGGACTGGAAAAGTTGAGTTTTCATTCCAATCCCGAAGAAAAACAGTGTCAGGGAATGCTCAAACTACTGCACAGTTGCACTCATTTCACACTGTAGCAAAGCACCGCTCAAAATTCTCCAAGCCAGGCTTCAACAATTCTGTGAATATCTGTGAACTTCCAGATGTTCAAGCTGGATTTAGAGAAGGCAGAGAAACCAGAAATCAAATTGCCAACATCCGTTGGATCATCAAAAAGAAGGACAGTTCCAGAAAAACATCTGCTTCTGCTTTATTAACTATTCCAAAGCTTTTGAATTGTGGATCACAACAAACTGTGGAAAATTCTTGAAGAGATGGGAATATCAGATCTCCTGACTTGTTTCCTGAGGAACCTATATGCAGTTCAGGAAGCAACAGTTAGAACTGGAAATGGAACAACAGACTGGTTCCAAATAGGAAAAGGAGTAAGTCAAGGCAGCATATTGTGACCCTGCTTATATATCATATGCAGATAACATCATGCAAAGTGCTGGGCTGGATGAAGCACAAGCTGGAATCAGATCACTAAGATAAATATCAATATTCTCAGATATGCAGACACACCACACTTATGGCAGAAAGTGAAGAACTAAAGAGCCTCTTGATGAAAGTGTAAGAGGAGACTGAAAAAGTTGGCTTAAAACTCAACATTCAGAAAACTAAGATCATGGCATCTTAGTTTTACCAACATTTCATGGTAAATGGAAGAGAAGCGATAGAAACAGTGAAGGATTTTATTTGGAGGGGCGGGGCTCCAAAATCACTGCAGATGTTGACGTTAGCCATGAAATTAAAAGAGATTTGCACCTTGGAATAAAAGTTATAACCAACCTAATAGTATATTAAAAAGCAGAATCATTACTTTGCCAACAATGGTCCATCTAGCCAAAGCTATGGTTTTTCCAGTAGTCATGCATAGATGTGAGAGTTGGACTATAAAGAAAGATGAACACTAAAGAATTGATGCTTTTGAACTGTAGTGTTGCAGAAGACTCTTGAGAGTCCCTTGGACTTCAAGGAGATCCAACCAGTCCGTCTTAAAGAAAATCAGTCCTGAATATTCATTGGAAGGACTGATGCTGAAGCTGAAACTCCAATATTTTGCTACCTGATGTGTAGAATTGACTCATTGGTAAAGACTCTGATGCTGGGAAAGTTGAAGTCAAGAGAGGAAGGGGACAATGGAGGATGAGGTGGCTGAATGGCATCATTGACTTGATAGATATGAATTTGAGTAAGCTCTGGGCATTGGTGATGGACATGGAAGCATGACTTGCAGCAATCCATGGGGTCACAAAGAGTCAGACATACCTGAGCAACTGAACTGAATTAAACTTGTAAAGTGAGCTTTCTGTTCCTCAGAGTAGCCCTATCTGGGCCAATTCATAAGTAGTTTGATCACACTGCTTTCTAGTTGTTGATGCCTATCAGCTGAGAGTGTGGTTGGGCCCTTCCACTGGGATGCTTGGTCTTTCTCTCAGCATGATAGCTAGTTTCCAAGAGCAAGTATTCCATGCAACAAAAACTAGAAGTTACCAGTCTTAAGACCTAGGTCTAGAAACTGGTAAAAGTGTTGCTTCTACCATTTTACATTGGTCAAAGCAGTCACCCAAGGTGATGGAGAAGAGACATGAACTCATTTAAGTGAGAAAAGAATCAACTAATTTGTGGCTATTTTAATTCTTCGTAGAAGTCTTCAGTATATTTCTACTAGGTATTTAATTTATTCTTAGATGCATAAAAGATAATGCTGCTGATATGCAGGAGAGGTAGGAGGTGTGGGTTGATCCCTGGGTGGGGAAGATCTCCTGGAGAAGGGCATAGCAACACACTCCAGTATTCTTGCTTGGAAAATCCCACGGACAGAGAATTCTAGTGGGCTACTGTCCATAGGTTCACACAGAGTCAGACAAGACTGAAGCACATATTCTGTATGAATTGTTTTATAAAGGTTTGCTGCTTATATGAAGAACTACAAATTCTTTTTCAAAATTAATTTCACAACAATTGAGAAAGATTAAGAGGTACAATTTTCTTTTTTTAATTAATTAATTAATTTTAATTGGAGGATAATGTCTTTACAGTATTGTGGTGGGTTTTGCCATACATCGACATGAATCATCCACAGGTGCACATGTGTCTTCCCATCCTGAACACCCCTCCCACTTCCCTTACCCCCCTCATCCCTCTGGGTTGTCCCAGAGCACTTGCTTTGAGTGCCCTGCTTCATGCATTGAACTAAAACTGGTCATTTATTTTACATATGGTAATATACATGTTTCAATGCTATTTTCTCAAATCATCCTACCTTTGCCTTCTCCCATAGAGTCTAAAAGTCTGCTATTTATATATGTGTTTCTTTTACTGCCTTGCATTTAGAATCCTAGTTACCATCTTTCTAAGTTCCATATATATGTTTTAACATACTATATTAATGTTTCTCTTTCTAACTTACTTCACTATGGATAATAGGCTCCAGTTTCATCAAAGGAGGTACAATTTTCAACTGCAAAGAAATGAAGTGAGTCGTGAGTATGAAATGTATCCATGATGAGTGTAGTCAAATCTATGTAAAATAACTGTGTGGTGACATATGGTAACTAAATTTATCATGTGACCATTTTGAAACGTGTAGCCATATCCAATCACTATGTTGTATAACAGGAACTAACATAGTATTTTAGGTTCATTATACTTTTAAAACAAACTCATAGAAAAAGAGATCATACTTGTGATTAACAGAGGTGAGAGGATGGGGGATTAGAGGAAGATAGTAAAAAATTAGAAACTTCCAATTCTAAGATAAATGAGTACAACAACAAAATATATAATGTACATCATCATAAACGTGACTAACAGTGTATGTTACGTATGAAAGTTAAGATTGTAAGATTTGAGCTCTCAACAAAAAGAAATTATATTTTTCATACTTTTTTATCTATATGAAATGATAGATGTCCAATAAATTTATTGTGGTAATAATTTCATGACGTATGTAAATCAAATCATTATGCTATATTAGCTCAGTTCAGTCACTCAATTGTGTCCAACTCTTTGCGACTCCATGGACCAGAGTATGCCAGGCGTCCCTGTCCAACACCAGCTTCTGGAACTTGCTCAGACTCATGTCCATCGAATCGGTGTTGCCATCCAACCATCTCATCCTCTGTCATCCCCTTAAAATATGCTGTATACCTTATATACAGTGCTTATGTCAACTACATATCAATAAAACTGGAAGAAAATTATGACTTGCTGTCATTTAGTTTGATAAGTGTATTTATTAATTTGAATGGTTTTCTTAGGCATCCCTTTTATATTTTAATGCATAGGATAATGCCATCTTTAAATAATATGATTTTTATCTCTTCTTTTTCATTCTTCATATATATTTATTTAGCTGTATAAGAATATATGTGCTCCATTTAAGCTATCATTACCTAAATCAAAGTCATAATGGAAGTTTTTTTCACTGATTCAGATCCCAAGTACATTGTTAATTGAAGCTGTGAGAGTTGGCAAGCTTCTTTTCTTATCTCAGGGAAAAACACTGATATTTCATCATTATTAATCAAGTTTTCTTTTTAGAGAAAAATTTTATGAGATTAAGGACATTTTCTTTACTTGCTAATTTGCTAAGAATTTTTATTAAGAAAGGGAGGGGAAGAGGGGAGGGATAAATTGGGAGATTGGGATTGACATATACACACTATTATATATAAGATAAATAATAAAGACTTACTGATAGCACAGGTAAGTCTACACAGTACAGTACTCTGTAATGATCTATATGGGAAAAGGATCTAAAAAAGGGCCAACATATGTATATGTATAACTGATTCACTTTGCTATAAACCTGAAGCTAACATAACATTGCAAATCAACTACACTTAAAAAAAATAATGAATAGATATCACACTGGTGAAATATTAGGACTTTTTATTCCCTTTTATAATCAATTATTGATTTTTTACATGTTGGTACAAATGTTGTTGTTGTTCAGTCACTAAGTCATGTTTCATGCTTTGTGACGCTACAGACTGCAGCATTTCATTTCCTTCACAATCTCACAGAGTTTGCTCAGTCATGTCCAATGTCAGTGAAGCTATTCAACCAACTCAAACTCTGCCACCCCTTCTCTTTTTGCTTTCAATCTTTCCCAGCAGCTGGGTCTTTTCCAATGAATCAGTTCTTCACATCATGTGATCAAATTTTGGAACTTCAGCATCTGTCCTTCCAATGAATATTCAGGACTGATTTCCTTTAGGATAGATTGGTTGAATCTCCTTGCAGTCCAAGGGACTCTCAGGAGTCTTCTCCAACATCACAGTGCAAAAGAATCAATTCTTTGGCATTCAGGTTTCTTTTTGGTCCAATTCTCACAGTCATATGTGACTACTGGAATAACCATAGTTTGACCAGACAGACCCTTGTTGACTAAGTGATGTCTGCTTTTTAATACACTACATTGGTTTGTCATAGCTTTCATTTATTTAATTTTAAATTTTTGTAGACCATTTCTAGCATACCCACATAGTCCTCTGCATTAAAGAATAGTTATGAAAAACATCTTTCATAGCCTCTCTAAGAAGCAAACTCAAGATAGAAATTTTCTTTGTAGTCCTTTCTATGGAATACTTTGCCTCTGTTTCATAGTATTCTAGTAAAGCATATTCTGTTCTACATTCTGTTTTCACGGAGCATTTTTTAGATAAGAGTTTTACTCTCTGAAAGCTGAGACATAGAAACATAAGACACAGGATATAGAATCTGGGCAATCCCCAGGCACAGAATTTCTCAGTTTTCTCTTAAACATCTGAAAATTTCCAGATATCTTACTCCTTCTCTTTCCTTAGCCTAAAATAATTTTTCTTACTTTCTTGGAAGTCATCTATTTTTTTAAACGTGTGTTTCCTATTATTATATATAAAATATTTAGCTCTGTCTTTGAAGGAGAGATTTTCAGCATCCCCACTTTGCATATATCTCAAAGAAGAAGACATATGGTTTCCTCCATCCATTCTGCTCCTATACTTCAATTTCCACCACGTTCTTTCTTTCCCTCACCATGTTTGTTTCTTATTCTCTCTTTTTCAACTTACTGCTGTTTTTCAAATGTCTGCTTATACTTGAACGAAAGTTTTGCGTGAATATGTCAAGTATATCAAAGTGATGGGCCTCACTATAGTGTGTTTAGTGGAGCTACTTTCTTAAAGGAATCACAGCTGTCAATAAAATAGTTTTTTCTTGTTGGGCTCATTGGCGTCCATTGACTGGAACACTTCAATACTTTTCTGGAAAGTACTAGCTTGACATCTTTTTCAGCATTTTGAAAGTACGTATGTACACACACACATACACACACACACACACACGCCCAATTGACCAAGTCCATTTCTTCCAACCTTTGGATTAGATGTTCCTAGACAAGAGTTTAAAATGATCAAAATGATCTCTCTCTCTCTCTCTTTTGTCTTCTATTTCTATGATATAAATTCTAAATCTAGAATTAAAAGATCACTTTGTTCTAGAAGACCTTAAAGTACCATTTATTTCTTAAACTGAAAGAAATGTTTTCCTGGAAAATCATACACACATAGATTAATATACTGCTGCTGTTGAATAGAGAGATTCAAATGTCATTTGCTGCCAAAGCAGAACAGATAGATGTACATGTGGCTATGGCTAATATTTCTTTTTTTCTAATCCCTCATTAAATGTTTTCCTTGCTGTACAGGTGGTATTCTAGCTATAGTTTAGAAAATTATAAAAGAAAAAAAATTGACTCCATAAACAATCTGTAGACTAAAAACCTGTTGATAGCAATTTTTAATGATTAGTACCAAGTATTTTATGAATTTTGTAACTGATCTTATTAGCACACTGTTTCATTCTTGAATGCAAAGATGATTGTGTAGGCCTTTGGCAGACACATTATTATAGTTAAATGTTTTAGTTTTTACTTGTTTCTTGAGAAACAGGGTTGGCAATGAGGTAGCATCTCTTTTATCACAATAATTGACATTCCAAAGAAGGACAGTCCGTTAAGCTGCAGTATTTCTTAAGCTAAACATTGCACTTAAATCACTTTCTTATATGATACTTATTCCTCTCTCTCCTGTACATTGTTTGTCTCTGTTCATAGAACAACAGTCTATTGCTTTACTTCTTTATAGCCTATACCTTGTTCATTTTTTCCAATAAAATTTTAATTTTATACCTGTTTTCAGTTCAAAGCACAATTGATAGGAATGTACTTAAGCTTCTCGTACTTAAGGCTGATATGTTCTCATGTAGTGACTGTTGCTGAAGAAGCTGGACCACCAGATGTTTGCAGGGTTCTTGGCTAAAGGTATATCCCACTACTTATATACAATGGAGTATTACTCAGCCATTAAAAAGAATACATTTGAATCAGTTCTAATGAGGTGGTTGAAACTGGAGCCTATTATACAGAGTGAAGTAAGCCAGAAAGAAAAACATCAATGCAGTATACTAACACATATATATGGAACTTAGAAAGATGGTAATGATAACCCTGTATGCGAGACAGCAAGAGACACAGATGTAAAATTTTAAAAGGGCATACTTAGGATGAATTTCTGATTACTTTGAAGAGATTAATACTTTTTTTAAATAGTTTTTATTTTTCAGTTTGTTTTGCTTTACAATACTGTATTCGTTTTGCTANGTGAGCACTTGAGAAGAAGGTGAAATTCATTGTTTTGGGGTGAAATGTTCTATAGATATCAATTAGGTCTAATTGGTCTATTGTATCATTTAAAGTTTGTGTTTCTTTGTTAATTTTCTGTTTAGTTGATCTGTCCATATATGTGAGCAGGTTATTAAAGTCACCCACTATTACTGTGTTATTGTTAATTTCCCCTTTCATAGTTGTTAGCATTTGTCTTACATATTGTGGTGATCCTATGTTGGGTGCATTTATATTTATAATTGTTTTGAAATTCCTTAAACATATTCCATACTTGTAACATTTGTCTTCCATACACCTCATCTCTGTAACTTATGTTTTAATAATTACAAGGACAAGCAAGCATCATAACCTATTATGTCCTATGATTTTTAGTTTTTACACATTTTCTTATAGCGAGTCTGACCTGTGTAGCTATGCTCAGTACATGTAGACTGAACACATTCAATAGAGGAAGCTTATTGATAAGGATTATACAAGGTACATAAAATATAAAGATATGTTGGTTGTTACTGAACTCACAAGTACTCTGTTCTTTCTCTGCTTGTTCACACTTTTCAATGTTCTAAATTGATTTTTGCTACAGTTCTGTCTCCACTGCTGACATCTTGCTTGACCTGATTCTCTGGCTACTGGTCAAGATTAATGACCTATGATTTACTTATCTCTCCTGTTAATATTTGTGGTGATTATTTAAAATTTTTGACTTTTTATATTGTCTCATGGTCTTTTATGGACTTCCCAGGTGGCATTAGCAGTAAAGAACCTGCCTGTCAATGCAGGAGACATAATAGATGCAGGTTAGATCCCTGGCTTGGGAAGACCCCCTGGAGAAGGAAATGGCAAGCCACTCCAGTATTCTGGCCTAGAGAATCCCATGGACAACTGGCAAGCTACAGTCCAGAGGTCACACAGAGTCAGACACAACTAAGTGTCTTAGCATACATGCATGTTCATGGACTTTTACCTAGGAGCTACCCTAAGGCAGTACTAATACACACCCAGGCATGATGTTTCCTGAATTTAAATTATTCATTGGTTTACCAGGAAAAATGAGTTACAGAATTTGTGCACTCAAAGAATGCAATTTTCTTTTCCATCCAAAAGGAGTGTCATATTTAGTGGCCTACTAGACATGTACATTTTATCAATGTTAGATAGGATAATTTTACATGGAAAGGTAACAGCATGACCTATGCTGCTCATTTAATGACTTGCTCTCTATTTGTTTCTAAACTCTTAGTTTAGGAGCAGAAGATTATGATTCCATTTGCCATGCAATTGGATATTCTTATCTATTACTCATCAGTATTAATATATCTGTTTTATGGCATATGAATAGTGAATAAATTTAGTGCACAAATGATGAGTTAACTATGAACGTTAGACCACAATAAATACGTAACATGGAATAAAATTGCATTGCCTATATTCAAGTCACTCTTTTGGAGCTATTGGTGATTTTAATTATTTTTCTTTGTTTGTGGAAGTGACTTTGGAATTTTAGTAAATGTTGGAAAACAGGGCTGAAAACATAGGTGCAAGATAGTTAACTTATTTACCATAAGCAACAATGTAACACATCTTGAAAGCACCCAGGACAGATAAAAGAAGTGGTGTCATATGAAATCACAAGCCAGTTTGGGGCACAGTTTATGGGGAGTAGGAGAAGGGGACAGTACAGTGAAACTTTTAGTTGTTGCATGTAGGCTTATCTGCATAGACTGTTTATTTATCCAGATTGATAAGAATTCACTGAAACTAGGTTTAATTAAATAATATTCATAAATTAATGTTAACATATCTTGGATTGAACTCACAAAATATATATTTTAAATTTTTATACTTGGACATCTTTTCCAAGGAGACTTTTCCACATTGATGCCTTAGGAAGTGAGCTAATCATTTACATTTGCTTTATCTTCAGGACTATTCTTTAAAAAATTATACACTGAGGGAGAATTTGAAACAAGGCACAATCCTGTGGAAAATATTAGACATAGAGAAACAGATATCATGTTAAAAAAGCTTTATATATTGCACTTTTATTTAATATGGTTGAAATTAATCTATTTTGAATCTTAATCTGACTGTTTCATATTCACAATATTTGTCTTTTTGAGGACATTTCACATTCTGCTATATTAAATATTTATAACATTGTCTCTTTATATGAATCAAAATTATCACCATTCCTCTTCTCACTTATTTTACAAATGAACCTGCATGACTGATCTGTAGCAGTTTTTGAGAAGAAAAATGACGTGACACACAGCAGGAATATGCTCACCTGACAAGTCATCACTCTAAAGTCTCCATTAGCTCAATCAGAAAATGGCTATACAGATAAAAAAAAAAAAAGGGGGGGGGGAGAGCTTGGAGTCTATTACTCCCCTGGCTGTAGTTTGACAGACTTACAGGAAAAAAAATCTCAATTTTTCTCAGAGTCCTCTTATATTCAAACTTTTTCAATCACTCCCTTATGGTTAACTTTATTCTCTCAGCTTGAAAAGCAAAGATAAGACAGAGAAAAGATAGATGAGGTGGAGAGAAAGGAGGAAGGCAGAGGAAGAGCTAAAGGAAAGGAGGGAAAGACTGTGTTTACCTGAACTCAGTAATAAAATGCAACATTTCCAGAAGTGTCAAGGTTTAAGTTGTAATTTCCAAAGTCAATCAACAATCTATAGATCATTCTTGGGATTAGGAATGATTGGTGAAATAAAATAAATATGGGGCTCAGGGATAAAGGGGAAGTAATTCAATAACTATATTGAGGTCATGAATAATGAAATAGTAGTAAGAGGAGGGTTTCTGTAGAGTTTTTCAGTGGGACCTTCTATCTGTGTTGCTAAACACTACACTGAGAAGGTAAAATGTGGGGGAAACAGAATTGGTTACCAGGTTCAGAAAACTAATAATGTGGCATTAGAGTTCATTTTGTTTTACTTTCTCTATAACCTATGAAAGGTTTTATCCCACTTCTCCAGGCAAGAAAACAGTTTATCAAAAATGTTAGATTGTTGGTTTGTATATTAGGTAATTCACATTAGCCCTTCAGTCAGGCGTCCAACTTTTCAATTTTTTTTTTTAACCTTTAAAGATTATTTCTTTACATAGCTTTTTTTTATTGAAATATAGCTGATTTACAATATTATATTTTTTTCAAGTGTACAACATAGTGATTCAGTATTTTTGTAGAGTATCTTCATTAAAAGTCATTACAAGGTAATTGCAGCAATTCCTTGTGCCATACAATATATCTTTGTGGTTTATCTATTTCATTCACAGTAGTTGGTACTTTCATATTCCATTAACTTGACCCTCCCCTCTTCCCTCTCCCCTTTGGTAACTATTAGCTTCTTTTCTATATCTGTGAAGCTGTTTCTGTTTTATTATATAATTTATTTGTGCTATTTTTTTACGTTCCAAGTATAAGTGATACTATACAGCATTTTTCTTTCTCTAACTTATTTCACTAAGCATAATATTCTCTAGATTCATCCACATTCCTGAAAACAGCAGATTTCTATTTTTATAGCTAGTTAATAATTCATTGTATATATCTATATATAATTTATGTTTTTCTTTATTAATCCATCTGATGATGGATACTTAGATTGCTTCCATAACTTGGCTATTGTAAATAGTACTGCTATAAACATTAAAGTACGTGTATCTTTTTGAATTAGTGTTTTCATTTTTCTGGTTATATACCCAGGAGTAGAAGCACTGTATCCTATGGCAGTTATATTCTTAGTTTGTTTAGGAACCATCCTATGTTTTCCATACTGACAGCACCAATTTACATTCCCACAAAGTGTACAAGGGTTGTCTTTTCTACATAATATTACCAACATTTCTTATTTGTAGATATTTTCTCGATGGCAGCCATTCTGACTGATGTGAGGAGCTATCACATTGGGGATTTTGTTTGCATTTCTCTAATGATTAAGAATGCTGATAATATTTTCCTGTGCCTGTTTACCATTTATATGTCTTATTTGGGAAAAAAAATCTCTATTCAGGTTATTTGCTCATTTTTATTATTATTATTAATATTTTTCATATGTGTTGTATGAACTTTTCACATATTTTGGTTATTAACCTCTAGTCAGTTATAGGGCTTTCCTCATAGTTCAGTTGGTAAAGAATCTGCCTGTAATGCAGGAGACAATAGTTCTATTACTGGGATGGTAAGATCCCTGGAGAAGGGAGAGACTACCCACTCCAATATTCTTGAGCTTCCCTTGTGGCTGAGCTGGTAAAGAATCTCCCTGCAATGCAGGAGGCCTGGGTTCAATCTCTGGGTTGGGAAGATCCCCTGGAGAAGGGAAAGGCTAACCACTCCAATATTCTGGCCTGGAGAATTCGATGGACTGTACAGTCCATTGGGTCCCAAAGAGTTGAACATGACTGAGTTGACTTTCACTTTTAAATCAAGTATATCACTTGCAAATATTTTCTCCCACTCTATAGGTTGTCTTTTCATTTTATGAATCATTTGCTTTGCTGTTCAAAGTTTAATTAGCTTTAATTAGGCTTAACCTTATTAGTTTTATTAGGTCCCATTGTTTATTTTTTAACTTTTATTTCATTTAATTTAGGAGACAGATCAAAAAAATATTGCTACAATTGATGTCAAAACATGTTCTGGGTATGTTCTCTTCTTGGAATTTTATGGTTTGAAATTTTACCCTTAGGTATTTAATTTATTTATTATTATTTTTTAAATGATATGGAGAAATGTTCTAACTGTATTGTTTTACATGCGGCTGTCCAGTTTTCCCCACTTATGGAAGAGACTGTCTTTTCTCCTTGCATATTCTTGCTTCATTTTTTTGTATATTAATTGACCAAACCCTCCAATTTTGCTCTTCACAAAACTTGATTTGGTTATTTGGGGTCTTTGTGGTTACGTACAAATTGTATAACTTTTTTTCTCTATTTATGTTTAAAAATAATTGAAAATTTGATGTGTTGAATTAAATCTACTGATGGCTGTGTGTTTATGAACATTTTAATTCTGATCCACAAACACAAGCTATCTTTTCAATTGTTTGTGTTTTCTTCAAGTTATTTCAATTCTTTCTTTAATTTCTCCTGATGAGCATGACAGAAAAGAGTGTAAAAGTTATGAAAAAGCCAAACAGCATATTAAAAAGCAAAGACATCACTTTATTGACAAAGGTCCATATAGCCAAAACTGTGGTTTTTCAATACTCATGTATGAGTGTGACTGTTGGACCATAAAGAAGGCTGAGTGCTTAGGAATTGATGTTTTCAAATTGTGGTGCTACAGAAGACTCTTCAAGGTTCCTTGGATTGCAAGGAGATAAAACCAGTCAATCCTAAAGGAAATCAACCCTGAATATTCATTGGAAGGACTGATGCTGAAGCTGAAGCTCCAATTCTTTGGTCACCTGATGAGAAAGGTTGACTCATTGGAAAAGACCCTGTTGCTGGGAAAGATTAAAGGCAAGAGGAGAAGGGGTCAACAGAAAATGAGATGGTTGGATGGCATCCTTGAGTCAATGGACATGAATTTGAGCAAACTCTGGGAGATAGTGAAGGACAGGGGAGCCTGGTGTGCTGCAGCAATGGGGTCTCAAAGAGTCTAACATGAATTAGTGACTGAACAAGAACAAAACATCCTGAACCACTTAATACTGTTCTGATGAAACTTTGCAAACTCAGAATGAAGCATAACTTGAGAAGAAAGAAAACTACAATTAATTTCACTTTTAATAGGGAAAAATGTCCGTTGATGGTGATATTAATGGATTAATATATACTGTAATACAATTGCTGTAAGCATTACCATTCTAGATGTTAAAATAACATCTACTTCATATATAGTACCCTTAGAGAAAGAGACTGATTCAAAAGTTAAGCAGAAGTAATAAATTCTATACATGAAGTCAATTTAGGAAAATTTTAGTAAGTTGCTAATGTGATAATATCAAATCTGTACTTAAAATCACCAAATTCCATAATAATAAAAAGAGAATTGAAAACACTGACACAGACAGTAATATAATGTAACTAAATGTATCAAATATGAGTAAAAAGAAACAAAATGAAACTCACACTGGAAAAGTACAAGTTAGTGTATTCAGTGAAATAAAATTTTAAATAAGCATAAAACAAAGGTCAAATGCTAGACAGGACAATGTCCAAAGAAATCTAAGTGAGATATCATCAAAAAAATGAGGCTTTTTCTCACTTGTGAAAAAAACTGGACCACCTGATTTTAAATCCAAATGGAGACCAATATTTGTATTAAATCTTTATTTATTTTAATTTCTAAGATTAATTGAAAAACTTGTTGAGCACAAGTGTTTGTTTACTATTGTTCACCAAATCAACATAAACCAAAAAATATTGATTAATTTCCACCTGAAAGTAGCAAATAATAATATTTAGAACATAAAATGAGAGGGTCTGAAAGTTTTTATAGGAGGTAGCATAGTAAATTAGACAGGAAATCTGAAAAATCTGCTCCAAAATCTTATAACAAACGCTTGATCAAAACCAAGATTTGTTGGTGTTTTTCTTTTTTTCTCCAAATTCCAGATATCACATATTTTTTTTTCTGAATTAGAATTAAATAAATAATGGTATAGAATAAGAGAGAATTAATTGTTAAGATATGAATCACACCCATAAAAGTTAATATTCCACTATAAAATAAATATNTTTTCTTTATTTGTTCAAAGATTTAATAGAAATTAATACCATCATTAGTTGTTTTGGAAAAATATATGCATATCAGACAATCTTTTTATACAGAACCTACAACCTCTAAGTTAGTGTTAATTTCCTTAGAAGAAAAGCTATGACAAACCTAGACAGTGTATTAAAAAGTAGAGACATTACTTTGCTGACAAAAGTCAGTATAGTTCAGGCTATGGCTTTTGCAGTAGTCATGTATGGATGTGATCATAACGAAGGCTGAGCTCACATAATGACGGCTGAGCAACCAAAGAATTGATGCTTTTGTATTATGGTGCTGGAGAAGACTTTTGAGTGTCCCTTGGGCTGCAAGAACATCAAACCACTCAACCATAAAGGAAATTAACCCTGAATATTCATCGGAAGGACTGATGCTGAAGCTCCAATAATTTGGCCCCTGATGCAAAGAACTGACTCATTGGAGAAGACCCTGATGCTGGGAAAGATTGAGAGCAGCAGAGGATGAGATGGTTAGATAGCATCACTGACTCAATGGACATGAATTTCGGCAAACTTTGGGAGATAGTGAAGGACAGGGAAGCATAGTGTGCTCTAGTCCATGGGGTCACAAAGAGTTGAACACGACTTAGTGACTGAACAACAAGAAGTAGGGGTTTGGTTTTTTTTTTTTTTTAATTATTTCAGAAGCATATATGAAGTTTTGATGAAGATGATGACTGGATCCACGTTACGACAGGCAAAGATATTCATGCTCAAGTCATAAAGAATTAATGTTATAAGTCTTGCCTAGCATTTAGGTTTTCATTTCCATCACTTTGGAAGAATTCATTACAGCATTTAAAACCACCTCAGGGCTTCCCTGGTGGCTCAAACGGTCTGGCTTGGGAAGTTCAGGGCATGGCAACCGACTCCAGTATTCTAGCCTGGAGTTTCTCCTTGGACACAGGAGCCTGGAAGGATACTGTCCATGGGATTGCAAAAAGGTGGACACAACTGATCAACTAAGCACAGCACAGCAGCTTATATAGTATCTTGTACTTTCCCAATGTGAATACCATTTATTTTTTTCTCCTCATATTTATCTTTAGATTCACATCATAGTCTTGTCTTTGTTAATGTTCTCAATTATTTTCCAATTAGACTTTCCATTTCCCAATTGTTATTTTGTCCCTCTTTTCCTATCAATATTGAAAATTACTCAGATAGGATATTTGAAAATTGAGGATTCCTCAACTTTATCTTTGAGAGTATGTGGATTACAAAAAGTTATTTTTCAGAAAACAGGACTCAAGTACTTTCTGGAAAACACATGTGTGCATGGGTGCACACACACACACACACACACACACCCATCAGTCGGTTATTTATTGAGATCTTATTCAATTTTATATTTTACTTTGAAGTTTGTCTCCTAGAGGAAAAATTTTGATTCATCCACACAGAGTTAAATTCAGATTCTTTTGCTACTTTCTATTATAGAAATCCTTTTGTTTTGTTTGCATCAAGGTTGTTCACTTAACATTTAATTATGTTTGTGTTTTTACAATTTTACGGTTGCTTTCTGTGTTCTCCACTAGGGTGTAGTTTCATGAAAGCAAGGCATTTTGTGTAAGCACTTTATAAATATTTCTGAAGTTAATCAGGAACACTTTGGAAAATAGTAATTCTATGCTACTTGCACTTAGTGTTTAAATTTTTTGTATATATATTTAATGTTGAGCATTTAATACTTATTGATCATGATACTAATTTGCTTCACATATATCATTTAGCTTTCATAACAATTAAATGAATGATACATTCATAGTGTCATTTTACAAGCTAGGAGAAAGATGTAGCTATGATATACACTTCCCACTGAAAAGTAACATAACTGAATTTAAATAAAGTTGTCTGACTCTAAAATCTATATTCTTAGTATTTTGCTAACCACTGCTGCTGCTGCTGCTAAGTTACTTCAGTCATGTCCGACTCGGTGTGAGCCCGTAGACGGCAGCCCACCAGGCTTCCTTGTCCGTGGGATTCTCCAGGCAAGAACACTGGAGTGGGTTTCCATTTCCTTCTCCAATGCATGAAAATGAAAAGTGAAAGTGAAGTTACTCACTCGTGTCTGACTCTAGCAACCCCGTGGACTGCAGCCTACCAGGCTCCTCTGTCCATGGGATTTTCCAGGCAAGAGTACGGGAGTGGGATGCCATTATGTTTTAATATAAATCTCTCTAATGAGAGCTTTTATATAATAGGCTTCATATTTTGTGGAATTTGGTGTAATTATATTCAATTTAGAACATTATAGTTTAGATTATGGACTGAAATTCTATGAATTTTTTTTTTCCTGTCAAATTCTGTTACAATCAATGTGCATCTTACAAAATGTCAAAAGCTGAAGAGCTAAAACCAATTTTTTAGTTTTAGGTAGAACCAAGTAGATTTTTTCAGTGCAATATTTTAAAATTGTGCACCGATAGACCAGAAATTTCTCTTAAATCAACCCAATGTAATCCAAAAGAGAAAGTAACAATCTCATTCATCATGATAACTGTTGGTTTCTCAGTACACACTAGATCCAGGGTTTCACCTAGGTAAGTTTTCTATAATAATTTCAAAAGCACACGTGTATTTAATGATTATTTTATTCTAGGCTGATATTAGATCTTCAGTGAGTATGTTAGTCACTAGGAATACACACAGTGGTTCAATGGTTCTGAGATTCAGGCTGTTCACCAGGTAAATTACAACCAGAATCTTAGGTTGCAAATCAGACATCATCAGATGATTCCAATGTATAGCAAAAGTGGAGAACACTGTTCTAGTGAAGTGACAATAGCCAGAGCTTATCAGTGAAATACTAGAGTCAAAATGATAGTGGGAGGAATGAAATTTAAGATTCTTCTATTGCAAATTTGCAATCCTGGTAGTTCAAACACTAAAGAGTCTGCCTGCAATGCGAGGGACCTGGAGTTATTCCTGGGTTGGGAAGACCCATTGGAGAAGGCAATGGCAACCGGCACCAGTGTACCTGCCTGGAGAATTCCATGGACTTCTGAAGAGTATGGTGGGCTAAGGGGTATGGTCCTTGTGGGTCACAAAGAGTTGCACAAGACAATGATAAACATTTTCCCTTGCACATTATAAACTTAATTGTATCTTTGATATCTTAATTATTTCTTCTTATAATCATTCACCTTAGTTGAATTTTGCCTTTCAGTTCAGTTCAGTTCAGTTGCTCAGTCATATCCGACTCTTTGCGACCCCATGAATCGCAGCACGCCAGGCCTCCCTGTCCATCACCAACTCCCGGAGTTCACTCAGACTCACGTCCATTGAGTCCGTGATGCCATCCAGCCATCTCATCCTCTGGCGTCCCCTTCTCCTCCTGCCCCCAATCCCTCGAAGCATCAGGGTCCTTTCCAATGAGTCAACTCTTCACATGACGTGGCCAAAGTACTGGAGGTTCAGCTTTAACATCATTCCTTCCAAAGAAATCTCAGGGTTGATCTCCTTCAGAATGGACTGGTTGGATCTCCTTGCAGCGCAAGGTACTCTCAAGAGTCTTCTCCAACACCACAGTTCAGAAGCATCAATTCTTCGGTGCTCAGCCTTCTTCATAGTCCAACTCTCACATCCATACATGACCACAGGAAAAACAATAGCCTTTACTAGACAGAACTTAGTCGGCAAAGTAATGTCTCTGCTTTTGAATATGCTATCTAGGTTGGTCATAACTTTTCTTCCAAGGAGTAAGCGTCTTTTAATTTCATGGCTGCAATTAACAACTGCAGTAATTTTGGAGCCCAGAAAAATAAAGTCTGACACTGTTTCTACTGTTTCCCCATCTATTTCCCATGAAGTGATGGGACCAGATGCCATGATCTTCATTTTCTGAATGTGGAGCTTTAAGCTTTTAACTTTTTCACTCTCCACTTTCACTTTCATCAAGAGGCTTTTGAGTTCCTCTTCACTTTCTGCCATAAGGGTGGTGTCGTCTGCATATCTGAGATTATTGATATTTCTCCCAGCAATCTTGATTCCAGCTTGTGTTGTACTCCTTTTCCTATTTGGAACCAGTCTGTTGTTCCATGTCCAGTTCTAACTGTTGCTTCCTGACCTGCATACAGATTTCTCAAGAGGCAGGTCAGGTGGTCTGGTATTCCCATCTCTCTCAGAATTTTCCACAGTTTATTGTGATCCACACAGTCAAAGGCTTTGGCATAGTCAATAAAGCAGAAATAGATGTTTTTCTGGAACTCTCTTGCTTTTTCCATGATCCAGCGGATGTTGGCAATTTGATCTCTGGTTCCTCTGCCTTTTCTAAAACCAGCTTGAACATCAGGGAGTTCACGGTTCACATATTGCTGAAGTATATTGCATAGGAACCTGGAATGTCACGTCCATGAATCAAGGCAAATTGGAAGTGGTCAAACAAGAGGTGGCAAGAGTGAACACCAACATTCAAGGAAAATCAGCGAACTAAAATGGACTGGAATGGGTGAATTTAACTCAGATGACCATTATATCTACTACTGCGGGCAGAAATCTCTCAGAAGAAATGCAGTAGCCATTATGGTCAACAAAAGAGTCCAAAATGCAGTACTTGGATGCAGTCTGAAAAACAGCAGAATGATCTCTGTTCATCTCCAAGGCAACCCATTCAATATCACAGAAATCCAAGTCTATGCCCAACCAGTAACACTGAAGAAGCTGAAGTTGAATGGTTCTATGAAGACCTGCAAGACTTTTTAGAAGTAATACCCAAAAAAGATGTCCTTTTCATTATAGGGGACTAGAATGCAAAAAGTAGGAAGTCAAGAAACACCTGGAGTAACAGGCAAATTTGGCCTTGGAATGTGTAATGAAGCTGGTCAAAGACTAATGGAGTTTTGCCAAAAAAATGCACTGGTCATAGCAAACACTCTCTTCTAAGAACAGAAAAGAAGACTCTACACATGGACATCACCAGATGATCAACACTGGTGAAATCAGATTGATTATATTCTTTGCAGTCAAAGATGGAGAAGCTCTATACAGTAAACAAAAACAAGACCAGGAGCTGACTGTGGCTCAAATCATGAACTCCTTAGTACCAAATTCAGACTTAAATTGAAGAAATTAGGGAAAACCACTACACCATTCAGGTATGACCTAAATCAATGATGACCATTATATCTACTACTGCGGGCAGGAATCCCTCAGAAGAAATGCAGTAGCCATTATGGTCAACAAAAGAGTCCAAAATGCAGTACTTGGATGCAATCTGAAAAACAGCAGAATGATCTCTGTTCATCTCCAAGGCAAACCATTCAATATCACAGAAATCCAAGTCTATGCCCAACCAGTAACACTGAAGAAGCTGAAGTTGAACGGTTCTATGAAGACCTGCAAGACTTTTTAGAAGTAATACCCAAAAAAGATGTCCTTTTCATTATAGGGGACTAGAATGCAAAAAGTAGGAAGTCAAGAAACACCTGGAGTAACAGGCAAATTTGGCCTTGGAATGCGTAATGAAGCTGGTCAAAGACTAATGGAGTTTTGCCAAAAAAATGCACTGGTCATAGCAAACACTCTCTTCTAAGAACACAAAAGAAGACTCTACACATGGACATCACCAGATGATCAACACTGGTGAAATCAGATTGATTATATTCTTTGTAGTCAAAGATGGAGAAGCTCTATACAGTAAACAAAAACAAGACCAGGAGCTGACTGTGGCTCAAATCATGGACTCCTTAGTACCAAATTCAGACTTAAATTGAAGAAATTAGGGAAAACCACTACACCATTCAGGTATGACCTAAATCAAATCGCTTATGATTAGACAATGGAAGTGAGAAATAAATTAAGGTCATAGATCTGATAGATAGAGTGCTTGATGAACTATGGAATGAGGTTTGTGACATTGTACAGGAGACAGGAATCAAGACTATCCCCATGGAAATGAAATGCAAAAATGCAAAATGGCTGTCTGGGGAGGCCTTACAAGTAGCTGTGAAAAGAAGAGAGGCAAAAAGCCAAGGAGAAAAGGAAAGATATAAGCATCTGAATGCAGAGTTCCAGAGAATAGCTAGAGGAGATAAGAAAGCCTTCTTCAGCGATCAATGCAAAGAAATAGAGGGAAATAATAGAATGGGAAAAACTAGAGATCTCTTCAGGAAAATTAGAGATATCAGGGAACATTCATGCAAAGATGGGCTTGATAAAGGACAGAAATGGTATGGATCTAACAAAAGCAGAACATGTAAAAAGAGGTGGTGAGAATTCACAGAAAAACTGTACAAAAAAAGAGCTTCACGACCCAGATAATCATGATGGTGTGAGCACTCATCTAGAGCCAGACATTCTGGAATGTGAAGTCAAGAGGGCCTTAGAAAGCATCACTGCGAACAAAGCTAGTGAAGGTGATGGAATTCCTGTTGAGCTATTTAAAATCCTGAAAGCTGATGCTGTGAAAGTGCTGCACTTAATATGTCAGCAAATTTGGAAAACTCAGCAGTGGCCACAGGACTGGAAAAGGTCAGTATTCATTCCAATCCCAAAAAAGGCAATGCCAAAGAGTGCTCAAACTATTGCACAATCGTACTCATCTCACATGCTAGTACAGTAATGCTCAAAATTCTCCAAGTCAGGCTTCAGCAATGCATGAACCTTGAACTTCCTGATGTTCAAGCTGGTTGTAGAAAAGGCAAAGGAACCAGAGATCAAATTTCCAACATCCACTGTATCATTGAAAAAGCAAGAGAGTTCCAGAAAAACATCTATTTCTGCTTTATTGACTATGCCAAAGCTTTTGACTGTGTGGATCACAACAAACTGTGGAAAATTCTTCAAGAGATGGGAATACCAGACCACCTGACCTGCCTCTTGAGAAATCTGTATGCAGGTCAGGAAGCAACAGTTAGAACTGGACATGGAACAACAGACTGGTTCCAAAAAGGAAAAGGAGTATGTCAAGGCTGTATATTGTCACCCTGCTTATTTAACTTCTATGCAGAGTGCATCATGAGAAACATTAGACTGAAAGAAACACAAGCTGGACTCAAGATTGCTGGGAGAAATATCAATAACCTCAGATATGCAGATGACACTACCCTTATGTCAGAGAGTGAAAAGGAACTAAAAGGCCTCTTGATGAAAGTGAAAGTGGAGAGTGAAAATGTTGGCTTAAATCTCAACATTCAGAAAATGAAGATCATGGCATCGGTCCCATCACTTCATTGGAAATAGATGAGAATACAGTGGAAACAGTGTCAGATTTTATATTTTGGGGCTCCAATATCACTGCAGATATTAACTGCAGCCATGAAATTAAAAGATGCTTACTACCTGGAAGAAAAGTTATGACCAACCTAGATAGCATATTCAAAAGCAGAGACATTACTTTGCCGACTAAGGTCCGTCTAGTCAAGGCTATGGTTTTTCGAGTGGTCATGTATGGATGTGAGATTTGGACTGTGAAGAAGACTGAGTTATGAAGAATTGATGCTTTTGAACTGTGGTGTTGGAGAAGACTCTTGAGAGTCCCTTGGACTGCAAGGAGATCCATCCAGTCCATTCTGAAGGAGATCAACCCTGGGATTTCTTTGGAAGGAATGATGTTAAAGCTGAACCTCCAGTACTTTTGGCACCTCATGTGAAGAGTTGACCTATTGGAAAAGACTTTGATGGTGGGAGGGATTGGGGGCAGGAGGAGAAGGGGATGACAGAGAATGAGATGTCTGGATGGCATCTCCGACTCAATGGATGTGATTCTGAGTTTTCTCCAGGAGTTGGTGATGGACAGGGAGGCCTGGCATGCTGCGATTCATGGTGTCGCAAAGTTTCGGACACGACTGAGCAATTGAACTGAACTGAACATACTTTAGTAACTTGTAACTTATCGTCTGACAATAAAATAACATTACTAAACTGTTAATAAGATGTTAAAGTATATTGAAAGCTCTAAATTCTAAGTCAAAAATCTTCATATTATTCAGGATGAATTAGACATGAACAAATCATTATTTTCATGGAAAGTTTTTTGCCTTAGCGTTTCTCAAGTGGTGCTAGTGGTAAAGAACTCTCTTGCTACTGCAGGGGAACTAAGAGATGCTTGTCCGATCTCTGGGTGGAGAAAATCTCCTGGAGGAAGGCACTCCAGTATTCTTCCCTGGAGCTTCCCATGGACAAAGCCTAGCAGGCTGCAGTCCACAGCATCAGAAAGAGTCAGACATGACTAAAACGATTGGCATGCATACATGCATGTTTGTCTTCAGTTCAGTTCAGTTCAGTCGCTCAGTCATGTCCAACTGTTTGTGACCCCGTGAATCACAGCACACCAGGCTTCCCTGTCCATCACCATCTCCCAAATTTCACTCAAACTCATGTCCACTGAGTCAGTATCTCATCCTCTGTCATCTCCTTTTCCTCCTGCCCCCAATCCCTAACTTGCTAATTTTTGACAAGAATGTTTTAACTACCATCTATTGAATATTAATCAGTGGATGATTTAATATACCCTACAGGAAATCCCCATTACAACCAACCTTGTTAGGTAGATATTTTATCAACATTTTACAGATTAGTAAAATGAATCTTAGAGTAGACAAGAGAAAGTGACAGTGTTAGTGACTCACTGATGTCTGATTCTTTGTGACCCTAGAGTCTGGACTATAGCCTGCCAGGCTCCTGTGTTGATGGGAATCTCCAGGAAGAATGCTGGAGTGGGTATCCATTCCCTTCTCCAGAGGACCTTCCAGACCCAGGGGTTGACTCTGGGTCTCCCACATTGCAGAAGGATTCTTTAGCATCTGAGCCACCAGGGAAGCCCTTATCAATGTAAAAAACAAAAGTCAAAAGTGATGAAACTATGATTTACAACTTTGATTCATAAAGATAAGATAGAACCAACACCTTTTGCCCTTTTGCTTTCTTTACTCAGTTCCTCTGAATACTTTTTTTTTTTTTTTTTTCGCTGTCTTGGGTCTTAGTTGTGGCCTGCTGGATCTTTACTGCTACACTTCTCTCTAGTTGTGGCACACATGCTCCAGACTACATGGGCTCTCTAGTTGCAGCATGTGGGTTTAGCTCTCTGGAGGCATATGGAACCTTAGTTTTCCAACCAGGGAAAGGAATCCATGCATAGGAAGGTGGATTCTTAACAACTGGACCACCAGGGAAGTCCCTCTCCTGATTAATCTTTAACTCTTTATTCCTCCTTTTATTTTGACTCTCAGTTTCAAAATCTTAATTCAATCTTAGTAATTGGGCTCATAGTTAAGGATCTGCCTGCAATGCAGGAAACCTTGGTTTTAGCCCCTGGGTCAGGAAGGTACCCTGGAGAAGGGGATGGCAACCCACTCAAGTATTCTTGCCTGTAGAATTCTAAGGACATGGATGCCTGTTGGGCCACTGCTGCAAAGAGTTGGACACAACTGAACAACTAATACTACACAATAATTTTTTTATTATGATGATTTCTCTAATATTCTCTACTACTAAATCAGCCTTCATTACTGTTTCCTCAGCTAATGAAGTGTCTTTCTAAATTATGTCAAGTATTTATATTTTCTAATTTAACTAACCTATTATTTACATAGTTTAAGGTCTGTATTGATCTTTTCTCAACACACACACACACACACAGAGAAATACACACTTTAATATGTATTTCTTTTAATGTAATAAAAGACAAAGAAAATACCAGGGGAGGGAAAGTAGCAGAGAATATTATGGTAGAAAAACAGAAATATAAGATGTTAACATAAGGTTTTTGTCTGAAAAAATGGAAGCATATTTCTTACTTTGAGATACTGTAGCTGTGCATAGATTAACATATATTATGATTTATACAAGGATGCTTTGATCTTCTGTTCCTAGACTAACTATAAATATTTTCCACCTTTTTTTTTCTAATTTTGGTATCCCTATCCTATTCTTTTTTTTGTGTGTCTATTACAGTCAAGTTATACTATTACCTCATTTCAAGTAGACCATTAGCAGAGAGGTGTAGACAAATGAAGAAAAAGAAGGAGGAAGACTAGAAAGCTAATGGAATTACATAATCATTTTATTTTGATTAGAAATAATTAAAATCTTAGGTAGCCATTATATTTTCAAAAGGAAAACCTTTTTGAAAAATAGGCAATGACTAGGTATCTGGGGAAAGAAAGTGAAACATTGATAGGTTTATGCAAAAAAGAAACTGACAGCAATCACTTTCTTCTAATTTTAATCAAGAAAGAGATTATTATTGTTCTATTTAGAACGAAAACATTTGGAATAAGGTTGGACATAGGGTTTCAGTCTCATCTCTGCCTTAGCCCTAACAGTGTTCCTTTTAGTGTTATCAAATTAGCTACCAAAGAAAGGAAATTACTAGTACACATTTACTTTCTAGTTGTAGATTCCTAAACAGATACTTTGAAGAAGTCAATGGCACCCTACTCCAGTACTCTTGCCTGGAAAATCCCATGGATGGAGGAGCCTGGTAGGCTGCAGTCCATGGGGTCGCTAAGAGTTGGACACGACTGAGTGACTTCACTTTTACTTTTCACTTTCATGCACTGGAGAAGGCAATGGCAACCCACTCTAGTATTCTTGCCTAGAGAATCCCAGGGATGGGGGAGCCTGGTGGGCTGCCCTCTATGGGGTCGCACAGAGTCAGTAACGACTGAAGTGACTTAGCAGCAGCAGCAGCAAACAGATACTTATTAGAATTTTCTTCAAAAACTCACATATAATTAAAATAGTATGTTAAAATAGCTATTTTAGTTAATTTTAAAATATATAGTATAAAAATGCCCATAATAGCTATCACAAATTATGTTGAATTTTTTTTAATTTATTCAGCAAGAAAAGTAACATTTGGATTTAGCATTTGAACATTTAAATGTATAATTGTGTTTAATTGCAGTACTGGAAAACTAAATAATTTTAATTGCATTTAAAATTTGGTAAGCATTGCATTTGAAATATTGACATGTTTTAAATAGACTTTTTTAAAAATCTACCTGTATGAAATGTACTATAAAATATCCACTTAGGTATATGCTGCTGCTAAGTCGTTTCAGTCATGTCCGATTCTGTGTGACCCCATAGATGGCAGCCCACCAGGCTCCTCCGTCCCTGGGATTCTCCAGGCAAGAACACCAGAGTGGGTTGCCATTTCCTTCTCCAACTTAGGTATATATATATGGGAGTAAATAGTAATGATTTTTCAGAAGTATGGTTATAAAACATATTCTGCTCATTGAGAAATTATTTCATAATTTTCACTGGTAAGATTTATTTTGAAGGTTATTTTTGTTTGTTGGTTTGGTTTTCTCTTTTTAGAATGTGTCTGTTTTTTCTTTGAAGCTTTCACATCTTAATTTCTGCTTGTCACTATTCCCTTTATGCCCAGTGTCTTACTACTTCTTTTCTTCTAATCCCCTCACAAACATTGATCATTCACTTCTTTGTTTTCTTGGTGTCTTCTTCAACACTAAGTTACTTAGCAAAGGTAGTCACTGATCTGCTGCAAGAAAGATATTACTGTAGGCTTTCAAGAGATGATAAGGATAGAAATTATTTTGTTTTCTGACTACTCCTGTGATTTCAAACAAATATTTCCAGTAGTATTTTTCTTAAATATTTTATTTGTGTCTTTATAAAACATCAAATAAAAATAAGAAACTAAAGAAACCTAACCACAGAGATAATAACCCATCTGGGAATAGACTTTCTTGAAATGTACTACCAAAAGAGGCAAAACTGAACTTCCTTTGAAACATATGAATGGGCATTTTGACACTTTTATTTTTAATTTTTGTTATCATCTTCATTTTACTAATCCTCATTAGATCAATTTAAAAAGGATAGTTAGGCGTTGTTGGTAGATAAATTTCTGTTGAGGAAACTGAGATTCACATAATTCTCATGCAGTTAGAGCATCTATGTCTATAAAATGAAATTTAGAGTTTTACTAAGATATAATCATTTTTACTTCAAGTTATACTTAAGAATCAGTGGACTAAAATGGATGGGAATGTGTGGATTTAATTCAGATGACTATTATATCTATAATGTGAGAAAGAATCCATTAGAAGAAATGGAGTAGCTCTCACAGTCAACAAAAGAGTCTGAAATGCAGTGCTTGGGTGCAGTCTCAAAAATGACAAAATGATCTCAGTTCATTTCCAAAGCAAACCATTCAACGTCACAGTAATTCAAATCTATGCCCCAACCACTGATGCTGAAGAACCTGTAGTTGACTAGTTCTATGAAGACCTACAACAACTATCATAGTTACCATAAAAGATGTCCTTTTCATCACAGTGGACAGGAATGCAACGTAGGAAGTCAAGAGATAACTGGAGTAAAAGGTAAGTTTGGCCTTGGAGTACAAAGTGATGCAGGCCAAAGACTAACAAAGTTTTGCCAAGAGAACACACTGGCCATAGTAAACACCATTTGCAACAACACAAGAGACGACTCTACACATGGACATCACCAAATGGTTAATACCTAAAACAGAATGATTACATTCTTGGCAGCCAAAAATGGAGAAGCTGTACACAGTCAGCAAAAACAAGAGCTGTAGAGCTGACTGTGGCTCAGAGTATCAACTTCTTACTGGAAAGTTCAAGCTCCAGTTTAAGAAAATAGGGAAAACACTAGGCCATTCAGATATGACTTAAATCAAATACCTTATGATTATACAATGGAGGTGACAAATAGGGAAACAATAGAAAGGGAAAGACGAAAGATCTCTTCAAGAAAATTGTTGGAAATATCAAGGGGACACTTTATACAAGAATGGTCATGATAAAGGACCAAAACAGTAAAAACCTAACAGAAAAAGATATTAAGAAACGGTGGCAAGAATATACAGAAAAACTATACCAAAAAGGCCTTTATAACTGGGATAACCATGATGGCATGGCCACTTACCTAGAAACAGACATCTGGGATTGTGAAGCCAAGTGGGCCTTAGGAAACATTACTGTGAACAATGCTAATAGATGTAACAGAATTCCAGGTGAGCTATTTCAAATTCTAAAATGTGATGTCATTAAAGTGCCATACTCAATATGCCAGCAAATTTGAAAAGTTCAACAGTGGCTCAGGACTGGAAAAGAAGCTTTCATTCTAATCCCAAAGAATGGCAATGCCAAAGGATGTTCAAACTACCAGACAAATATGCTCATTTCCCATGCTAGAGAGGTTATGCTCAAAATCCTTCAAGCTAGCTTTCAGCAGTATATGTACTAAGAACTTCAAGATTTTCAAGATGGATCTTAAAACGGCAGAGGAACTAGAGATCAAATTGCCAACAATTGTTGAATCCTAGACAAAGCAAGGGAATTCCAGGAAAAACATCTATTTCTGCTTCACTGGCCAAAAGAAAGCCTTTGTACAAAAAGTGAAAGTGAAAGTCTTAGTTGCTAAATCGTATCTGACTCTTGTGACCTCACTGACTGCAGCCCACCAGGTGCCTCTGTCCATGGAATTCTCCAGAATTTTCCAAGAATACTGATGTGGGTTGCCATTTCATTCTCCACGGATTCTCCTGACCAAGGGATCAAACCTGCTTTCCCACATTGGAGGCAGATTCTGTACCATCTGAGCCTGATTGTGTGAATCATAGCATACTGTGGAAAATTCTTAAAGAGATGAGAATACCAGACCACCTTACTTGTCTTCTGAGAAAACTATGTGGGTCAAGAAGCCAGTTAGAACCTTACATAGAACAACAGACTGGTCATAATTGAGAAAGGAAAACATCAAAGCTGTATATTATCATTCTGCTAAATAAATTTATAAGCTCTTAAGTTAAACTTATTTAACTTATGTGCAGAGTACATCATGCAAAATCTCAGGCTGGAAGAGTGATTTTATAACAAATTTTAGGAAATATTATTGAAGTCAAGATTTAAGGAAAACTTTAACGAAGATAGAGAGGTAGCAATATGAATATTTAAAGAAAAAAAGCATTATTCAGAGAAAAGAGTAAGTGCAAAGATCTAAGAAGAGAAATATGCCCAGTGTATGTCAGTAATATCAAGAAGTCCTGTGTTTTAGGGGTAAATGAAAGAGGCAGGAGTAGTTGGAGATCTAGTCAGAGAGACTGGTCTCAAGAGAGCACAGATTATCTGAAGGATCTCATCTTTCAAGGAGACTTGAATGGGGACTCCTTGGGGAAGATTTAAGCAGAGGTGTTCTCAAACTTCCATTCCAAGAGGATCATTCTGGTTACAGTGATGAGGATAGACTTTAGGAAGGCAAAAGTAGAACAAAGCATACTAATTAGGAAGTGATTATAGTAATGAAGGTAAGAAATTGTCATTAGACTGGTGCATAACAGTGAAGAGGTTGTGAACTGGTCAGATTTTGGATTTCAGGATATGAAAGAAAAGAATAATTTCAATTCAGATAGCTGTATAAATTAAATTGCTAATTACTAAAAATCAGAAAGATTTTAAGAGAATCAGGTTGCCAGCTGAGTCAAGAGTTCAATTTTTAATGTATTAAATTTGCTATGCCTATTAGACAGTAAAAGAGAAATTTCTTCAATGTTGTTGGATTCACAAAGAAAGTAGTTTAAGGTTGGTATACATCTGCAGAGGCATGATATTTAAAGTCATAGGTTGAGGAATGATGTAATCCAGAGACTGAGTTGATATAAGGAAGAGAAAATTTGAGGATTATACAAAGTGAAAGTGAAAGTTGCTCAGTCATGTCCAACTCTTTGAAACCTCATGGTCTATACAGTCCATGGAATTTTCCAGGAGAGAATTCTGAAATGAGTAGCCTTTCCCTTCTCCAGGAGATCTTTCCAACTCAAGGATTGAACCCAGGTCTCACTCATTGCAGGCAGATTATTTACCAACAGCTGAGCCACAAGGGAGACCCGAGGGAGTGAATATAAATAAGGGTACTGGGAATTGCATAACAATGGAAGTCAGGGGATTGGTTATAAAGTCAAATAATTGTAAGTTCTGGTAAGGTTAAAAACTTTAAATTGAGCTGTTAGAAAGAGTGATGCCGGGACCTCCCAGTGGTTCAGGGGTTATGACTTTGCCTTCCAGTGCAGGGGTGTGGGATTGACCCCTGGTCAGGGAGCTAGCATCGACATGCCTCATGGCCAAAAAGCCAAAACCAAAAGCACAAACAATATTGTAATGAATTAAAGGGTTTAAAAATGATCTACATTGAAATTTTTCCTTTAAAAATCCATAAAAAGGAAGAAAGAAAGAAACAGTGATGCAAAGGGGAAGGTGTGTTAGTCCAGAGGACATGTAAGACATTTATTACGGGAAACCTCTGTGATGGGAAATAGAGAGGGACCTTGGGAAGACTGAGAGAATGAGCATATTACCATACAGCTCTGAAACATATCAAGGAAAGAAGAAAATAAATTGAATTGCAGCATGTTAACAGCAGTGACATCTTAAGAATATTTGGCTGAGCTGATGCAGAATCTTCAGAGTTTGTTCTGGGATAGGAATCTGCCTTCTCCCCAGGTTGTCTGCCTCCTGAATAAAGCAATATTTCCTATCGACCCAGTATTTGTTTCTCAAAAAGGCAAGGAGAAAAGGAAAGATACATCCTTCTGAATGCATAGTTCCAAACAATAGCAAGGAGACATGGAAAGCTTTCCTAAATGGTCAATGCAAATAAATAGAGGAACACAATAGAATGAGAAAGACTAGAGAGCTCTTCAAGAAAATTAGAGATATGAAGGGGAATTTTCTTGGATACAATAAAGGACAGAAGATGGACACAATAAAGGAAAGGACAAAAATGGTATGAACCTAACAGAAACAGAAGATAATAAGAAGAGCTGGCAAAAATGCACAGAAAAACTTACCAAAAAAATCATAAGGATCCAGAAAACTATGGTGGTGTGATCACTCCCCTAGAGCCAGACATCCTGGAATGCAAAGTTAGATGGGTCTTAGGAAGCATCATGATGAACAAAGCTAGTGAAGGTGATGGAATTCCAGTTGAGCTAACACAAGTCCTAAAAAATGATGCTGTGAAAGTGCTGCACTCAATATGCCAGCATATTTGGAAAAAGCAGCAGTGGCTACAAGACTAGAAAATATCAGTTTTCATTCCAATCTCAAAGAAAACTGAAAGTTAAAGTGAAGTCACTCAGTTGTGTCGGATTCTTTGTGTCCCCATGGACTGTAGCCTACCAGGCTCCTCTGTCCATGGGATTTTCCAGGCAATAACACTGGATTGGGTTGCCATTTCCTTCTCCAGGAGATCTTTCCAACCCAGGGATTGAACCCTGGTCTCCCACATTGTAGACAGATGCTTTACCATCTAAGGGCCAGGGAATCTCCAAGAAAGACAATGCCACAGAATGCTAAAACTGCTGCACAATTGCATTAATCTCTAATGCTAGTAAGCAATGCTCAAAATTCTCCAAGGAGGCTTCAACAATACGTGAACTGGGAAATTCCAGATGTTAAATATGGTTTTAGAAAAAGTAGAGGAACCAGAGATCAAGTTACCAACGTTCACTAGATCATCGAAAAAACAAGAGAGCTCCAGGAAAACATTTATTTCTGCTTTATTGACTGCCAAAGCTTTTGACTGTGTGGATCACACAAACTGTGGACAATTCTAAAAGAGATGGGAATACTAGACCACCTGATGCACCTCTTGAGAAATCTGTACGCAGGTCAGAAAGCAACAGTTAGAATTGGATATATAACAAATTGGTTCCTCATAGGAAAAGGAGTACATTAATTCTGTATATTGTCACCTTGCTTATTTAACTTCTATGCAGAGTACATCAAGAGAAACACTGGAATGGAAGAAGCACAAGCTGGAATCAAGATTGCCAGGAGAAATATCAATAACATCATATATGCAGATGACACTACCCTTATGGCAGAAAGCGAAGACTCCTGATGAAAGTGAAAGATAAGAGTGAAAAAGTTGGCTTAAGCTCAACACTCAGAAAACTAAGATCATGGCATCCGGTCCCATCACTTCATGGGAAACAGATGGAGAAACAGCGGAAACAGTGGCTGACTTTATTTTGGGGGGCTCCAAAATCACTGCAGATGGTGACTGCAGCCATGAAATTAAAAGGCACTTACTCCTTGGAAGGAAAGTTATGAGAAACCTAGATAGCATATTAAAAAGCAAATACATTATTTGTCAACAAAGGTCCATCTAGTCAATGTTATGTTTGTTTGTTTGTTTCCCAGTAGTCACGTATGGATGTGAGATTTGGACTATAAAGAAAGCTGAGTGCTGAAGAATTGATGCTTTTGAACTGTGATGTTGGAGAAGACTCTTGAGAGTCCCTTGGATTGCAAGGAGATCCAATCAGTCCATTTTAAAGGAGATTTCTCCTGGGTTTTCATTGGAAAGACTGATGCTGAAGCTGAAATGCCAACATTTTGGCCACCTGATGCGAAGAATTGACTCATTTGAAAAGTCTTGGTGCTGGGAAAGATTGAAATTAGGAGGAGGAGGGGACGACAGAGGATGAAATGGATAGATGGCATCATCAACTCAATGGACATGAGTTTTGTAATCTCCTGGAGTTGCTGATGGACAGGGAGTCCTGGTGTACTGCAGTCCATGGAGTAGCAGAGTCGGACAGGACTGAGTGACTGAACTGAAGGGAATATTTCATGGAAGATTGGCACCATAATGTACAGAAACAGTAGAGACCTAACAGAAGCAAAAGATATTAAGAAGATGTGGCAAAAATACCAGAGAAGAACTGTATAAAAAGATATTCACCACTCAGATAACTACAATGGTATGATCACTCACTTAGAGCCAGACATCCCAGCATGCGGTCAAGTGTGCATTAGGAAGCATCAGCATAAGCAAAGCTAGTGGAGGTGAGGGAATTCCAGTTGAGCTATTCCAAATCCCAAAAGATGATGCTGTGAAAGTGCTGCACTAAATAAGCCAGGAAATTTGGAAAACTCAACAGTGGTCACAGGACTGGAAAAAGTCAGTTTTTACCAGATATGGTAAGCAACGTTCACACCATTGTACAATTGCATTCATTTCACACACTAGCAAAGTAATGCTCAATATTCTCCAAGCTAGGCTTCAATGATATGTACAGAAAGAACTTCAGATTTTTAAGCTGTTTTTAGAAAAGACTGGGGAACAGGAGGTCAAATAGTCAACACCTGCTGGATCATAGAGAAAGCAAGAGAAATTCAGAAAAAACCATTGACTTCATTGACTGCTCCAAAGCCTTTGACTTTGGATCACAAAATCTGTGAAAATTTTTTCAAGAGATGGGACTACCAGACCATCTGACCTGCCTCCTCTGAAATCTGTATGCAGGTCAAGAAGCAACAGTTAGAACCAGACTTGGAACAGTGGACTGGTTCAAAATTGAGAAAGGAGTACATCATGGTTGTATATTGTCACCCTGCTTATTTAATTTACCTGCAGAGCTCATCATGTGACATGCTGGGCTGGATGAAGCTCAGCTGGAATCAAGATGGCAAGAAGAAATATCAGTAACCTCACATATGCAGATGACACCATCCTTATGGCAAAAAGCAAAGAGGAACTAAGGAGCTTCTTGATGAAAGTGAAAGAGGAGAGTGGCAGAGCTGGCTTAAAATTCTACATTCAAAAAACGAAGATCATTCAGTCCCATCACTACATGTCAGACAGATGGGGAAACTGTGACAGACTTTATTTTCTCAGGCTCCAAAATCACTGCAGATGGTGACTGCTGCCATGAAATTAAAAGATGCTTGTTCTTTGGAAGAACATGTATGATAAACTTAGACAGCATATTAAAAAGCAGAGACATTACTTTGCCTCCAAAGTCCATCTAGTCAAAGCTATGTTTTTTCCAGTAGTCATGTATGGATGTGAGAGTTGGACTATAAAGAAAGCTGAGCAGCAAAGGATTGATGCTTTTGAACTGTGGTGTTGGAGAGGACTCTTGAGAGTCCCTTGGACTGCAAGGAGATCAAACCAGTCAATCCTAAAGGAAATCAATCATGAATGTTCATTGGAAAAACTGATGTTGAAGCTCCAATACTTTGGGTACCTGAAGTGAAGATCTGTCTTATTAGAAAGACCCTGCTGGGAAAGATTCAAGGCATGAGGAGGACGACAGAGGAAGAGATGGTCAGATGGCATCACCGACTCAATGGACATGAGTTTGAACAAGCTCCAGGAGATGGAGATGGACAGGGAAGCCTGGTATTTTGCAGTTCATGGCATTACATAAAGTTGAACACGACTGAGCAACTGAACTGAATGACTGACTGATCCCATCTCCATAGCTCCCTTTTAGAGTAACTGTGGACTCTGTTCTAAGTGTGTAGACATTCACCTGTCCTTTATACCCAGTCCTTCTTTATTCAATCCTTTATAGATTAGTTTCCATAGAATCCTTTCTGATAAGTCTGTTGTATTTTAATTTATGCCTGAGAATTTATTTGCCAGAAGAGCTTTCCCGTGGCACTCTTCATGCTCTTTATCTGTATTTTGTCTTATTACAAAAGCTTTTATTCTTCTGCTGCTTTTTAAAATACCTAGGTGTCTCCCTTTTGATGCTATTTTTGTCTTGCTGTGCGTGAGTTCCATACCAGTCAGTCCTAAACGAAATCAACCCTAAATATTCTTTGTAATGACTGATGCTGAAGCTTAAGCTTCAGTCCTTCGGTCACCTGATATGAAGAATCAAATCATTGGAAAAGACCCTGATGTTGGGAAAGATTGAAGGCAAAATGAGAAGAGGGCAGCAGATGATGAGATGGTTAGATAGGCTCACCAACTCTATGGACATGACCTTGAGCAATCTCTGGGAGATAGTGGAGGACAGGGATGCCTGTCATGCTGCAGTCCATAGGGTCAGAAATATTTGGAAACTACTTAGAAACTGAAGAACAACAACATGAGCTCCATATAACGTGTATATTCACCACACATAATTTTACATTTACAGAGTCTGAAAGGTGATTATTACCCAAAGGGCAGACTACTTGCACCACAGACTGGTCTGTAGTAGAATGGCCTTCTATTCGAGGCCTTTTAAAAACCTGACAAATAGATTAGAAATGCCTCGCCAAGTGTGACATGTGCCACCTTTAGAGAGTTCAAGATAGTATTACATCTTATTGGTCAGTCAGTCAGTTCATTTGCTCAGTCATGTCCGACTCTTTGCGACCCCATGAATCGCAGCACACCAGGCCTCCCTGTCCATCACCAACTCCCGGAGTTCACTCAGACTCACGTCCATCGAGTCTGTGATGCCATCCAGCCATCTCATTCTCTGTCGCCCCCTTCTCCTCCTGCCCCCAATCCCTCCCAGCATCAGAGTCCTTTCCAATGAGTCAACTCTTCGCATGAGGTGGCCAAAGTAGTGGAGTTTCAGCTTTAGAATCATTCCCTCCAAAGAAATCCCAGGGCTGATCTCCTTCATAATGGACTGATTGGATCTCCTTGCAGTGAAAGGGAATCTCAAGAGTCTTCTCCAACACCACAGTTCAAAAGCATCAATTCTTTGGTGTCAGCTTTCTTCACAGTCCACTTCTCACATCCATACATGACCACAGGAAAAACCATAGCCTTGACTAGACGGACCTTAGTTGGCAAAGTAATGTCTCTGCTTTTCAATATGCTATCTAGGGTGGTCATAACTTTTCTTCCAAGGAGTAAGTGTCTATTAATTTCATGGCTGCAGTCACCATCTGCAGTGATTTTGGAGCAAAAAAAATAAAGTCAGCCACTATTTCCCCAACTATTTTCCATGAAGTGATGGGATCGGATGCCATGATCTTCGTTTTCTGAATGTTGAGCTTTAAGTCAACTTTGCTGCTGCTGCTGCTAAGTCGCTTCAGTCGTAACCGACTCTGTGCGAGTCCATAGACAGCAGCCAACCAGGCTCTGCCATCCCTGGGATTCTCCAGGCAAGAACACTGGAGTGGGCTGCCATTTCCTTCTCCAGTGCATGAAAGGGAAAAGGGAAAGTGAAGTCGCTCAGTCGTATCCGACTCTTCGCGACCCCATGGACTGCAGCCCACCAGGCTCCTCTGTCCATGGGATTCTCCAGGCAAGAGTACTGGAGTGGGGTGCCATTTAGGGACTGGGAAATTTAATAGTTAGCTTTTGTTATTGTTATTGTGTTTCTTTGGATGCAATGTTTCTGCATTTCCCATTACTTACATGACTAAAACCTAAAAATGTGTACAACTGAACCTCAAGAAACCAAACAGCTTGATAAAAAAAAAAAAAAATAGCCAAAGGGACTAAACAGACATTTTTCCAAAGATAGCACACTGATGGCCAATAGGCACATGAAAAGTTGCTCAACATTTTCGGTAATCATAGTGATGCAAATTAAAACTACAATGAAATATCATCTCACACCTGTCATACAGTCTATTGTCACAAAGTCTACAAGCAAGAAAGTTCGGTGAGTATGTGGAGAAAGGGAATCCTAGTACACTGTTTTTGGGAAGGTATATTGGTGCAGCCACTATGGAAAATAGTACGGAGGATCCTATTGGCTTTTAAACAAATGCACAATGTAAAGTTGTGAGCTATGTTTCGTTTGCAGCCAAATGAGGACTGCAGCTCGGGAGACAGCATTTCAGATAACTGTCAGAAACTACTCTGAGGAGATGAGAAAGGAGCCAGGATGTATAGGAGCTTTGCAATTCCTGCAAGGGCAGGTAGTCGGGAACATCAAAATATTAATGTTAACTAAAGAAACCAGGTATGTCAAGTTAAAGAATTTAGTGCTTTTCTATGTATGGTATGATGAAAGAGTCTGCGCTCACTGCAATCATTCCTTTGATATACACCTCACTTGTTTCAGCCAATATCCTGTATTTTCACACTCTGAGTTTTTCCAGGGTTCATGATAGGGAGTGGCTACAGTCTGATGGCTGCTAGATGTCAGGTATGCTTTTCCTATCTGAATTTCTCAGGGCTCAGTGGCTCAAGTTGTAGGGCTGAAATTGTTGATGACTGAGATTTCTTGGTTTACTGATATGATAGGAAATATTCCATTATAATTTTTAGAAAATGAAAAATAGAACTACTCTATGATACAGCAATTCTAGGGTGTATATTTGAAGAAAAAGAAAACACTAATTCAAAAGAAATATCCACTCTGATGTTCACAGCAGCATTATTTAAAATAGTCAAGATATGGAAGCAACCTAATGTATACATTATGTATGTATACATGTATACATATGTATAATACATGTATACATGCATTATACATGTATAATGCATACATTTCCATCAGCAAATGTATATAATGGAAATAATATACCATTGGATAAAAGAAAGAAATTCTGCCATTTGAAAGAACATAGATGGGCCAAAAGGGTATTATATTTAATGAAATTTGCCCAACGGAGAAAGACAAATACTGTATGTTATCACTTATAGATAGAATCTAAAAAAATATAAAAGAAAATAATGAATATAGCAAAGCAGAAATAGACTCACAGGTATACAGAACAGACTAGTAGTTACCAGTGGGATCAGAGAGGGAGGAAGGATGGGGAAAGTTGGGATGGAAGTAGGTGATTGAGAGGATAAAATGGATAAGCTATAGAGATGTATTGTACCACACAGGAATATATAGCCATTATTTTGTGGTGACTTTAAATGGAGTATAATCTAGAAAAACACTGAGTTGCCATGATGTACAATAGGAATGTGATTGGTATGGTAGGTAATATGTAAGTAATATGATGTGGTACATCAGTTATGGTGGTGGTGGTGGTTTAGTTGCTACGATGAGGCCAACTCTTACAACCCCATGGACCGTAGCCTGCCAGGCTCTTCTGATCATGGGATTTCTCAGGCAAGAATCTTGGTGTGGGTTGCCATTTCCTTCTCCAGGGGATCTTCATGACTCAAAGATTGAACCCCAGATTCTTTATTGACTGAGCTAACAGGCAAGACCAAATTGACTACACTTATTAGTACAGCCACTATGGAAAACAGTGTGGAGATTCCTTAAAAAATTGCAAATAGAAGTGCCTTATGACCCAGCAATCCCACTGCTGGGCATACACACCGAGGAAACCAGAATTGAAAGAGACACGTGTACCCCAATGTTCATTGCAGCACTATTTATAATAGCCAAGACATGGAAACAACCTAGATGTCCTTCAGCAGATGAATGGATAAGAAAGCAGTGGTACATATAAACAATGGAGTATTACTCAGCCATTAAAAAATGCATTTGAATCAGTTCTAATGAGGTGGATGAAGCTGGAGCCGATTATACAGAGTGAAGTAACCCAGAAAGAAAAACACCAATACAGTATACTTACACATATATATGGAATTTAGAAAGATGGTAATGATAATATGGTACATATACACAATGGAGTATTACTCAGCCATTAAAAAATGCATTTGAATCAGTTCTAATGAGGTGGATGAAGCTGGAGCCGATTATACAGAGTGAAGTAACCCAGAAAGAAAAACACCAATACAGTATACTTACACATATATATGGAATTTAGAAAGATGATAATGATAACCCAGTATGTGAGACACCAAAAGAGACACAGATGTATAGAACAGCCTTTTGGACTCTGTGGGAGAGGGAGAGGGTGGGATGATTTGGAAGAGTGGCAGTGTAACATGAGTGATATCATAAGTGAAACGAATCACCAGTCTAGGTTCGATGCAGGATGCAGGATGCTTGGGACTGATGCATGGGGATAATCCAGAGATATGGTGTGGGAAGGTGGGGTGGGGGTTTGGGGGGTCGGGATTGGGAGTTCATGTACACTCGTGGCTGATTCATGTCAATGTATATAGCAAAATGAATATAGTATTGTAAAGCAAGACAAACTAAAAAATGAAAATTAATTTAAAAAATTAACTAAAACCTAAAAATAAAGTTACCTTCAAAAATTTCATAGAGCTCAGTTCCAACTCTATGAAGCACATATGTATTTCAGAAGACTCAAATATTCTTGTTATTTCTTGCTTATACAACAACATGCTGTTTTCTGTCACTAAATCATGTCCGATTCTTTGCAACTCCATAAACTACAGCATGCCAGGCTTTTCCTTGTCCTTCACTGTTTTACAGAGTTTGCTCAAACTCATGCCCATTGAGTCAGTGATATTAGCTTACCATCTCATCCTCTGCCACCCTCTTCTCCTCTTGCTTTCAACCTTTCCTAGCATCAGGGTGTTTTCCAATGAGTTAGTTCTTCGCATCAAGTGGCCAAAATATTGGGGCTTCAGCTTTAGCATCAATCCTTCCAATGAATATTCAGGGTTGATTTCCTTTAGGATTCACTGGTTTGATTACCTTGCAGTCCAAAGGACTCTCAAGAGTCTTCTTTTTTTAATATGAATTTATTTATTTTAACTGGAGGTTAATTACTTTACAACATTGTATTGGTTTTGCCATACATCAACATGAATCCACCACAGGTATGCACATGTTCCCCATCCTGAACCCCCCTCCCTCCTTCTTTCCCATACCATCCCTCTGGGTTGTCTCAGTTCACCAGCCCCAAGCATCCAGTATCATGCATAGAACCTGGACTGGTGATTTGTTTATATATGATATTATACATGTTTCAATGCCATTCTCCCAAATCATCCCACCCTCTCCCTCTCCCACAGAGTCCAAAAGACTGTTCTCTTTTGCTATCTCGCATACAGGGTTATCATTACCATATTTCTAAATTCCATATATATGTGTAAGTATACTGTATTGGTGTTTTTCTATCTGGCTTACTTCACTCTGTATAATCAGCTCCAGTTTCATCCACCTCATTAGAACTGATTCAAATGTATTCTTTTTAATGGCTGAGTAATACTCCATTGTGTATATGTATCACAGCTTTCTTATCCATTCATCTGCTGATGGATAGGTTGCTTCCATGTCCCAGCTATTATAAACAGTGCTGCGATGAACTCAGAAGAGTCAGTTCTTCTTTTGGCACTCTGCCTTTTTTATGGTCCAACTCCATATCCATACATGACTACAGGAAAAATCATAGCTTTGACTATGTGAACCTTTGTTGTCAAAGTGATGTCTCTACTTTTGAATATACTGTCTAGGTTTGTCATAGCTCTTCTTCCAAGAAGCAAGTGTCTTATAATTTTATCACTTCTGTCACCATCTGCAATGATTTTGCAGTCCAAGAAAATAAAATCTATAATTCTTTACACTTGTTCCTCATCTACAAAATGAAGCAGGGCAAAGGTTAACAGTGTTTTGTCAAGATAATGCACTGGTCATAGCAAATACAGTCTTTCAAGAAGATGCTATCATTCAGCAAATTGTGTTACCCATACAATCAAACACTGGATGTGTATTTTTTGAAATGTCTAAGTGGCAGAATTTCCCTTAGAAGTAAAATTTTACACAGGCAGGACTGAAAATGTATACTGCAAACAACATCAAGTGTTCTAGGTTGAATAATAAGCCCCTTAAATTTCATGGCTACCCAGGACATCAGAATGTTACCTTATTTGGAAATAGAATCTTTGTAAATGCTATTAGTAAGTTAAAATAAGGTCCTAACTGGATCAGGGTGAGCTCTAATCCAATAACTGCTATGCTTATAAAAACGAAACAGAGACAGTTTTGAACATATAAATGCAGAACCGGATAGATGACATCACTGACTTGATGGATGTGAGTCTGAGTTAACTCCAGGAGTTGGTAATGGACAGGGAGGCCTGGCGTGCTGCGATTCATGGGGTCACAAAGAGTCGGACACGACTGAGCGACTGAACTGATAAGAGTGACGGTATCTATAAGCCAAGAAATGACAGATATTGCAGTAACCACCAAAATCTAGGAAAGCGACATGGAACTGATTCTCTCCCAGACATTTAGGAAATGACCAACTCTGTTGAACCTTCATTTCAGACTTCAGTCTTCCAGAACTATGAAAGAGTAAATTTCTGTTGTTTTAAGCCACCAAATTTGTGGTAATTTGTTAAAGCAGCCCCAGAAAACTAATACACCATATAGATGCAAACTGCTTTTGTTTCTTCTGAATCATGTGACTGCAGTGAAACAGGACACAGTTGCCCAGTTAATTGGCTCAGACAGTAAAGAATCTGCCTGGAATGTGGGAGACGTAGGTTCGATCCCTGGGTTGAGAAAATCCCCTGGAGGAGGGTACAGCAACCCCCTCCAGTATTCTTGCCTGGAGAAATCCCATGGACAGAGGAGCCTGGTGGGCTACAGTCCATGGGGTCACAAAGAGTCAGATATGACAGAGCGACTAAGCACAGCACACATATACAAACTCTAGGAATCTGTTACTATTCTTCAGTGGGTATCACATCACTGGAGCAGGAACTGTGATTGAGGCAGAAATTTGAGTTTGTGATACTGCACTTTGTTATCTGTAAGGATATACACTTATGGCAGAAAGTGAAGAGGAACTAAAAGGTCTCTTGATGAAAGTGAAAGAGGAGAGTGAAAAAGTTGGCTTAAAGATCAACATTCAGAAAACTAAGATCACGGCACCTGGTCCCATCACTTCATGGGAAATAGATGGGGAAAGAGCAGAAACAGTGTCAGACTTTATTTTGGGGGGGCTCCAAAATCACTGCAGATGGTGATTGCAGCCATTAAACAAAAGACACTTACTCCTTGGAAGGAAAGTTATGACCAACCTAGATAGCATATTGAAAAGCAGAGACATTACTTTGCCAACAAAGGTCCGTCTAGTCAAGGCTATGGTTTTTCCTGTGGTCAAGTATGGATGTGAGAGTTGGACTATGAAGAAAGCTGAGTGCTGAAGAATTGATGCTTTTGAACTGTGGTATTGGAGAAGACTCTTGAGAGTCCCTTGGATTGCAAGGAGATCCAACGTGTCCATTCTAAAGGAGATCAGCCCTGGGTGTTCTTTGGAAGGAAAGATGCTGAAGCTGAAACTCCAGTACTTTGGCCACCTCATGCAAAGAGTTGACTCATTGGAAAAGACTCTGATGCTGGGAGGGATTGGGGGCAGGATAAGAAGGGGATGACAGATGATGAGATGGCTGGATGGCATCACCGATTCAATGGACATGAGTTTGAGTGAACTCCAGGAGATGGTGATGGACAGGGAGACCTGGCATGCTGTGATGCATGGGGTCACAAAGAGCTGGACATGACTGAGTGACTGAACTGAACTGAAGTGAAGGATATATCTGACTTTTGTAGGTGCCAGATTATTGAATGAATAGAAAAATAATAAGGCCACAATTTTAGCATCCATTAGGCCTAAAAAGTGGTTTCAGTCCCTTTATTGCTCTGGATTTATTATCTTAACGGGAGGAAGGCTCATTTCTGAGACTTTCATTGGCCTTTTCCCTAGAATTATTTACCTTGCAGATTAAAGAAGCAATGTGGGAATTCTGTATATGAATATGGATACAAACCATCAAGGATTATGCATTTGGATACCAAGGAAATCACCATCAAGAAATTCTGTAGACCTGTTAGCCCCTGTGAGCCATGCCTGTTCTAGGGCTTTATTTATTATATGATCTGAATGCCTTTGGAAATGACCTCTGCATATCTTAATGGGGAAGATCGCTAAAATGACAATTCACTTTTCCAGGTACCCAACATCAAGCCACTTACTTCATCTTAAAGTTTGTGTAGTCTTTGATATTCCTCTTTCCTAGGCTATTGTTAAACTGTTCAACAGCTATAAATCCCTTTGAGAAATAACTGAATTAATCATTATTATATATTCTTGCTAGGGTTCCCCTGGTGTCTCAGTAATAAAGAATTCACCTGCAATGAAGGAGACACAGGTTCAATCCCCTTGAGGAGAAAATGGTAACCCACGCCAGTATTCCTGCCTGGAGAATTCCATGAGCAGAGGATGTTGGCAGGCTACAGCTCATGGGATCACAGAGCCAGAAAAGTCTGAAGTGATTTACCAGAGCACACAGCACAGAACATATATTCTTGCTACAGTGTTGTGTAGGTGATGGAAAAAATTAGTAGAGGTGATGGCATTCCAGCTGAGTTATTTCAAATCCTAAAAGATGATGATGTGAAAGTTCTCCTCTCTATATGCTAGCAAATTTGGAAAATTCAGCAATGGTCACAAGACTGGAGAAAGTCAGTTTTCATTTCAATCCCAAAGAAAGGCAATGCCAAAGAATGTTCAAACCACTGCACAATTGCACTTATCTCGCATGCTAGCAAAGTAGTGCTCAAAATCCTCCAAGTGAGAATTCATCAGTATGTGAACTTACAGATATTTAAGCTAGATATAAAAAGGCAGAGGAACCAGAGATCAAATTACCAATTCATCTGTTGGATCATATACAAAACAAGGGAATTCCAGAAAAAACATCTACTACTGCTATATTAGCTACACTAAAATCTTTGACTGTGTGGATCACAGAAATCTGTGGAAAATTCCTTAAGACAGATAAATGTCAGAGATGTCACCTTACCTGCCTCCTGTGAAACCAGTATGCAGGTAAAAAAAAAAAAAAGTTAGAGCCAGACATAGAACAGAGGACTGGTAATTGGGAAAAGAGTACATCAAGGATGTATATTGTCACCTTGCTTATTTAATTTGTATTCAGAGTACATCATGAAAAGTGTTGGGCTGGATGAAGCAAAAACTGGAATTAAGATTGCCAGGAGAAATATCAATAAACTTAGATATGCGAGAACACCACTCTTATGGCAGAAAACAAATAGGAATTAAAGAGCCTCTTGATGAAAGTGAAAAAGGAGAGTGATAAAGCTGGCTTAAAACTCAACTGCCAGGAGCCAGCGTGAGGAATTCCGCCCATGACAAAGGTCATGAGGAAGGAGGCTTTGGCATACGCAAAGGTGGGATCAAGCCTCAGGAAACCTCCAGTTCCAGAGCATCTACCCACAAAACCAGAGTCTACCTACTTTACTGTTTCATGCTCTCACCTATACCTCTGACTTTATGGAGGGCTGATCCCCATTACCTCTCTTGGAGAAGGAGTTAACTTACAGCTCCAGTCAATAAAAATTCCTGGGCGTGACAAGAGTGTTTCCAACTTACAAACTCCTCTGAAGGTTATCTAGCCTGCCTGTACAGGTTCGTCTGGCCACATGTGATTGTTTACAGCCTCCCAACCATGAGAGGCACGAGATATTTTAGACTTACTAAAGGCAGATTCTTTTGGGTAGTTAGAAATTGTTAGTATAATGGGTTGGTTAGGAATTGTATTGGTGAAGGGTTTTTTCATTTGTTGTGCCAATAATTGCTGCTATTTCTCTGCCCTAGGTGTGAAAAGGTCTCAGGTCAAACCTCTCTGCTGGCAAACTAGCTTGTGTGAAAGGATTATCCATACTCCTGCCACTATGCACGTGATTGTTTACTACCTCTCAACCACAAACAGCACAGAGAGTTTGGAGTATTTTGAAAATCTTAATTAGCATAGGGCTTTTCTCATTGTTGAGTCAATGATTGCCACCAGGCTTCCATATTCTTAGGCACCTGCGAATATATTAATGTATCTGGAATATAGAAAAGGAAATGTAGTTTTTGATGTTAGCAATACTAGACTTTTTGAGTTAATGAATTTTCTCTTTTGTTCTAGACCACTCTACTTTGTTATAAATCACTGTGTCCTTGCTATGTAAAACTTTATCACTATCTTAAGACTAAATAGATCTTAAGGGGAACATTGGTGAAGGATTTTCATTTGTTGGCTGATGTTTTGCTGCTAAATCTCCATATTCCCTGCCCTTATAATGAATATACCTAGTATATAGGAGAAATAACTATTAACCTTTAAGATTAATCATGATAACCTTGGGTTAAATAAATTCCTTTCTTGATTGTAACTCACTACACATTCACCCTATAGGAATGCAACTTTATTTGGAGGGTGGTGCCTGGTTTAAGAAAAAACATGCTTGGAAAAAATAAGTTTTTTTGTTATCAGAAAGAAAGGGTCATAAAATGTCAGCAGGCCGGATAGCCAGAAGATGATGTAAAACCCCTAAGACCTTTTTGTATACATTTATATGAAGCACCTGATCTTGATAAAGGTCAGGACTGCTGACCCCCGAGTGACTTTAAAAATTTCCATTTGTTTCTATGTGTAACAAAAGGTATATAATCAAACCTGAAAATAAAGAAAACGGATCAGTTTCTGGAAAGACTGATTCCCCCGAGTCATTTCTTTCTTGTTCTCCATTTTTCTGGATGAATTCCCATCTAGGGTGGGTACTCACCAAGCCTGCTAATTATGCCTGGGCTTCTAAGATTGGACTGGGGAGGCCTCAGTGCCTCCTCTCCTTCGGAAGAACGGAAAGACGCCTGTGGCCTATGTAGGTGGTTATTGGTATACCACGTAAACCAAGTTATTCAGCCTCTTTTTCTCCATTAACATTCCCTACTACACTATCTGTTTCTAATCTCTCTATATATATGTAATTAAATAAGTTTTTTCCTAGGATGCAGACTCCATCTCCCCTTCAAATTACCCTGGATCCACCAGGGCTGGACCCTGACACTCAACATTCAGAAAACTAAGATCATGGCATCTGGTCCCATCATTTCATGTCAAATTGTTTGGGGAATAATGGAAATATGACAGACTTTATTTTCATGGGCTCCAAAATCACTGTATATGGTGACTGCAGCCATAAAATTAAAAGATGCTTCTTCCTTGAAATAAAGCTATGACAAAGCTAGTCAGAGTATTAAAAAGTAGAGACATTACTTGCCAAACAAGATTGGTATAGTCGAAGCTATGTCCCCCCCCCCCCCCCAGTAATCATGTATGGATGTAAGATTTGGACCATAAATAATGCTGAGCACCAAAGAATTGATGTTTTTGAACTGCAGTGTTGGAGAAGACTCTGAGATTTCCCTGGACTGCAAGGAGATCAGATCAGTCAATTCTAAAGAATACCAATCCTAAACATTCATTGGAAGGACTGATGCTGAAGCTGAAGTTCCATTACTTTGGCCACATGATGTGAAGAGCTGACTCATTGGAAAAGATCCTGATGCTGGGACAATTTGAATGCAGAAGGAGATGAGGATAACAGAGGACAAGATGATTGGAGGGCATTACTGTGTCAATGGAACATGAATTTGAGTAAACTCCTGGAGTTGGTGATGGGAAGCCTGGCATGCTGCAGTCTATCGTTGCAAAGAGTTGGACATGGCTGAGTAACTGAACAGCAACAACAGGGTATTTTCCTATCCTTCCATGTAGTGATCCAGCCTCTCTATCACTCTAGAGCTCTAAACACTACACTCTACAGTTCCTTTGGTGTAGAGTCAATGGTTGAAAATGCCACCAGTCATATCAGGAAACAAATGATATAGCAATCTCATTTTTTAGGTGGTACACTTCTTTTCAGTTGACAAATCCCTTTACAAATTCATGATTTCTTTCACTTTCTCAACAGGATTATCTAGTTGAGTCTGATTGCCAAGAAGGAGTGGCATTTTCCTGAGGAATCATGTTTTCTCTTGCAAGGAAGGGATTTCTATATGGTATTCAAGCAATGGAGTGTATTATCTTAAACAATGGGCAGTAAGTAATTTCTGCAGGCCCAAATGGTTTTGACTAAACCTGGAAATTCAGAATTTAAGTGCGTACACCCATATATGCCCAGAATGATATAAAGAAAATGCTTAGATGCATGTTCTAATCAGGTTTATGATTTTGGCACAATGCATTTTCTGGGGCTGAGAATTCAACCTTTGCTGGAGCTCTACCACCTTGATAATCAACCAGAAAAAATAGCTTGTTAATCACTCATAACCTTTCTGCACTGAATCAATAACATCCAGCGAGGATTATCAATTTCATATTCTTTACAATTACTGCTTCTGTTGAACCTCCCAAAAGGCTGACATTTCCCTGAACACACTTTCTTTTCTTTATCTATCTCATATCAATTCACACTGGAAGAAATTTAACAACTGCATCTCTATAGCATGCCAAGAGTAATTACATTTGAAATTTGACCATTGATGGGTCTTCCATTAGGCTATAGTTCTGAATGTTTTGCTTCAAAATTCCATTTTGGGATAAACTTCCTAGGATCATGCTCAATACTAACAGGTGGTCAGGCCACACTTCTAGCAACTGCAGGAATCCATGACAAGGTTTTTAAATGTTAGTCATGGCAATATTCTGACAGCATTAACTAAAAAGTAATTTTTCTCAAAGAACTTCAAACTTAAGAATGTGACTAATCTGGAATACTGAGATCCCTCTGCACTCTGACCAATGGAAGTGCAAATGTCAAGGATGAAGAATGGTTGCCAGAAACACTATTCTTTTAAAGAAACGAAGATGTAGAGAAACAAATTAGGAAGTTATTGTTCAAATTCAGGTAATAATGAAAATATTGTGCTCAAATTAGTCCATAAACTTGATGCTGTGTCTCTTGACCTACAAGAAAAAGAAAATATAATTCTATATTAAATTTAAGATGTCCAAGGAAATAAAGCTCTTTAACTTCTCAGACATGGAACAACAGACTGGTTCCAAATAGGAAAAGGAGTATGTCAAGGCTGTATACTGTCACCCTGCTTATTTAACTTCTATGCAGAGTACATCATGAGAAATGCTGGACTGGAAGAAACACAAGCTGGAATCAAGATTGCTAGGAGAAATATCAATAACCTCAGATATGCAGATGACACCACCCTTATGGCAGAAAGTGAAGAGGAACTAAAAAGCCTCTTGTTGAAAGTGAAAGAGGAGAGTGAAAAAGTTGGCTTAAAGCTCAACATTCAGAAAACGAGATCATGGTATCTGGTCCCATCACTTCATGGGAAATAGATGGGCAAACAGGGGAAACAGTGTCAGACTTTATTTTTGGGGGCTCCAAAATCACTGCAGATGGTGACTGCAGCCATGAAATTAAAAGGCGCTTACTCCTTGGAAGAAAAGTTATGACCAACCTAGACAGTATATTCAAAAGCAGAGACATTACTTTGCCGACTAAGGTCCGTCTAGTCAAGGCTGCGGTTTTTCCTGTGGTCATGTATGGATGTGAGTGTTGGACTGTGAAGAAGGCTGAGCGCAGAATTGATGCTTTGAAGTGTGGTGTTGGAGAAGACTCTTGAGAGTCCCTTGGACTGCAAGGAGATCCAAACAGTCCATTCTGAAGGAGATCAGCCCTGAGATTTCTTTGGACGGAATGATGCTAAAACTGAAGCTCCAGTACTTTGGCCACCTCATGCGAAGAGTTGACTTTTTGGAAAAGATCCTGATGCTGGGAGGGATTGGGGGCAGGAGGAGAAAGGGAAAACCGAGGATGAGATGGCTGGATGGCTGGGGGCTCCAAAATCACTGCAGATGGTGACTGCAGCCATGAAATTAAAAGACGCTTACTCCTTGGAAGAAAAGTTATGACCAACCTAGACAGTATATTCAAAAGCAGAGACATTACTTTGCCGACTAAGGTCCGTCTAGTCAAGGCTGCGGTTTTTCCTGTGGTCATGTATGGATGTGAGTGTTGGACTGTGAAGAAGGCTGAGCGCAGAATTGATGCTTTGAAGTGTGGTGTTGGAGAAGACTCTTGAGAGTCCCTTGGACTGCAAGGAGATCCAAACAGTCCATTCTGAAGGAGATCAGCCCTGAGATTTCTTTGGACGGAATGATGCTAAAACTGAAGCTCCAGTACTTTGGCCACCTCATGCGAAGAGTTGACTTTTTGGAAAAGATCCTGATGCTGGGAGGGATTGGGGGCAGGAGGAGAAAGGGAAAACCGAGGATGAGATGGCTGGATGGCATCACAGACTCAATGGACGTGAGTCTGAGTGAACTCCAGGAGTTGGTGATGGACAGGGAGGCATGGCGTGCTCCGATTCATGGGATCGCAAAGAGTCGGACACGACTGAGCCACTGAACTGAACTGAACTGAACTGAACTTCTCAGAGACAGCAATCTTTCCTCAACAATTATATGCAAAATAATATTTAGAGATGTTTATAGAACTAAGAAAGATATATAAATAGATAATTCAATCTGCTTAAATCTCATCTAGCTATCTAAATAGGTAAAATACATTTGTCAGCCAGCCAGTGGTGAATAAAATATATATTAAGCTACTACGAGGGTATGCTTTTACTAGACCATCTTGTTATATTTTTGGAGCTGTGAGACAAAGTATACTTTTATTTTCTTATATACAGTTCTTCCAAATTATTGTAGTTTCCAAGATTGTAGATTCTAGCTGACTTAGACAAATGAAATATAATTTAGGTGTTTATATTATATATTCTGAGTGTAAGATTAATTTTAAGTTTAGTACCCAAAAATACCTGCCTTTAAGTTATTAGAATTCAGAAGCTAGTAGCTGCCTCAAATGCAGATGATAGTGACTTCATTTATTACTACTTGGCACCCCACTCCAGTACTCTTGCCTGGAAAACCCCATGGATGGACGAGCCTGGTAGGCTGCCGTCCATGGTCCATGAGGTCGCTAAGAGTTGGATACAACTGAGCGACTTCACTTTCCCTTTTCACTTTCCTGCACTGGAGAAGGAAATGACAACCCATTCCAGTGTTCTTGCCTGGAGAATCCCAGGGAGGGGAAAGCTGAATGGGCTGCCATCTGTGGGGTCGCACAGAGTCGGACATGACTGAAGCGACTTAGCAGCAGCAGCAGCAGCAGCTAAACTAGTAAATTTGTTTCATTTTAGTCCCCTTTTATCATTCAAATAGATGAGAGCTATTGTAGATTTGTTAGGTCAGCATGTTTGAAATGCTGTGTTATATATGTTATTATCTATGCTATTTCATTAGTTATTTCCTTAGTGGGGTCAAAAAAGTTGGCATGTTTCTTAGTGTTATGCATGGGATATGATACTAATAAACATAAGTCACAAAATGTGATACATTTTTATTAGTTCTATGTTAATTTATCTTGAGACTTTGTTTTGCTTATGATGTTTATTCTCTATGACTTGTTTGCCCAGTTGAAATTTGATTAATTTGTGCTTCTGATAATAGGTCAAATTAAACAAAACACCAAGCTAATAAATACATAATATACATTGCTAGAAGACCGGTAAGTATTCTGCCTCAAACTCTATTATTAATAGATGAAATTAAATTTAATTAAAGTATTGATTTCAGAAAAAGAAATGTAATTTATTATTTGTAGATCTTATAAAAAGAAAAAAGCTTTCAAGGTCATTTATTCCTTTCTTTATACAACAAATCAAATAATTTCAGAGGATAATAGATTGCTTCAAGTAATAAAGGACAATGAGAGAAGTAGGTTTATCAGAAAACTAATGAAGCTTAGACTTCAAGGTACCTAACATGCATGAATACCACCTTAGCTTTGCAATGTGTTTTGAAACATATATTTTAATGCATTTTCCAAAAGGCAATATTTTAAATTCTATTTCCTTTTTTTAGTTTTAGTTTTTTTATTATTTTACTTTACAATACTGTATTGGTTTTGTCATACATAAACATGAATCCGCCATGGGTGTGCACATGTTCCCAATCCTGAACCCCCCCTCCCACCATTGCACTTTTCCTCAGAGTTAGCTAGGTGGAGCTATTAAGAGAATTTGGGTCACATGGCTAAGGTGAAATAAATTGAAGGAACAATTAACCTTTATTTTATTTGGCACACAGTTCTGATATAATATTTTTGGTCATCCTATGTCTTTTTATGGTTTCCAGGAGTGCTTTTTACCACACTGCTAATTCACCCAAATGTGCCAGAAATACCCTGAAACTACTCTAGAATCTTTTTCTGTTCTAGGTGACAGTCAAGGTAGCAGCTTTTCATGTCATCCAGTATATAGGTCAGAACAACATTGCTAAATGTGAAATTCATTGCATCTGGAATCCGAAGACTTTTACCAGGTGTTGTGCTTGTTTTTTTTTTTTTTTTTTTTTTCTGTATGAGAGTCAAATGCAACAATTATTCTGACACTCTGGATATGATGCTTCAGTATGCCCCTGAATACTCATCCTATTTGTTCTGTTTCTCTGGAGAACCCAGATTAATGCAAGGTATGATTACTTTGTAGTAGAGAGATTTCTGTAAAATCAAACTGAAGCAGGAAATAGATGGGATCCCAAGGTGAACAATTGGAAATGTTTCTCTGTGGACTAATGTTCCAATACAAACTAGCAGGACAATCAAAGAAAGAGATTGAGCCTGCCCAGATAAAAGATATTTAGATAAGACCACATATTTCTCATTCTTGAAGTCAGCAGACCTCCCTGACTACACATGTACAAGTATACTAGGAAGTCAAACTGAGAGTGATGCAAAATGATGCTAACTACATATAGGTCTCTTCAGTAGAATCCATGGGAAGGGCCCTGTGATATACCAAATATGGACTCTGAACCAGAAAAAAAGCAAAATGATTTGTCAAAATAAACCCAAATAATTGACTGGTTCCAAATTGGGAAAGGGGTATGCCAAGGCTGTATATTGTCATGGTGATGACAATACATGCAACTCATTTATCATAGTTTTGTTTTGTTTTAAACAGGCTGTTTCCAAATGAGATTAATATTTGACTCAGTAAACTGTGCAAATAGCTTATCCTCACCACTATTGGTGGGCCTCATCCTATCCTTAAGGGACTGACTAGAATAAGAGGCTGAATGAGAAAGAATTCTTTCACTCTGACTGTCTCAGAGCTAAGAAGATAGTCTTTCTCTGCCTTCAGTTTTAGACTCAGATTGGAACTCGGACAGTTGACTTTGCTAATTCTTAGGCCTTTGGACTCAGACTAAACTATGTTTTTGGTTCTTCAGTGTCTCCAGCTTGCTGACTGCAGATATTGGACTTTTTACCTCCATAAATGCTTGAGTCCACTCCTTTATACATATATATATATATATATATATATATATAATCCTTATTTCTGAGTGAGTCATCCTTTTTTAATACATAATTTTTGTATCTTTAATCACTGCCCTTACTTTTTTTTAGTGTATTAGCCATATCTGCTCTTAATTTCTAAATTGCTGATTTTACTTTTACTCTGTAGTTTCAAATAATGTTTGAAAATATTTAATTCTGATTGGAGTGCTATATCATCATTTTCTTCTGCTGCATTATTATCTCTGGATGAGTGGTATTCTGTTCAGCTCAGTTCAGTCACTCAGTCATGTCTGACTCTTTGCAACCTCATGGGCTGCAGCACACCAGCCACCTCTGTTCATCACCAACTCCCGGAGCTTGTTCAAACTTATGTCGATTGAATCAGTGATGCCATCCAACCATCTCATCCTCTGTCATCCTCCTCCTGCCTTCAATCTGTTTCAACATCAGGGTCTTTTTCAATGAGTCAGTTCTTCACGTTAGGTGGCCAAAGTGTTGGAGTTTCAGCTTCAGCATCAGTCCCTCCAATGAATATTCAGGGAATATTCCAATGAATATCCTGATAAACCTGAATCAGGTCAGGAAGCAACATTTAGAACTGGACATGGAACAACAGACTGGTTCCAAATTGGGAAAGGGGTATGCCAAGTCTGTATATTGTCATGGTGATGACAATACATGCAACTCATTTATCATAGTTTTTGTTTTCTTTTGTTTTAAACAAAATCTGACAGATTCAGATACAAGAAGTCACTGTTATCCTAGGGCCAATTTAGTGCTTTGTGCATTTCTCAATGATAAAAGTTCTAAAAGAACTTTCTTTAACAAATATACCTGTACTTGTACATGTATTTACATCTGTGTCAGACCAATATGATACTCTAAGAAATTTTATAAAGAATTAAATTTTCTTAAGAATTAAGAATGAAGCTTCTGTAATAAAACTATTTCATATGTATGTGGTTTGCACACATATATGGGTGCTTGAGTATACTTACAGTACATATATACATCTAATATCCCTTTTTTCAGTTTATAGGTTTTCCCTCTCAACCTGCTTTGTCCTGTATGATGTGGACAGAGAGATGTGAGAAATATTTTTTAAATTGTGCAACTATGTCCCAAAATAAGTAAAACAGGTAAATAACATGACTGTTCATAATTAATACCAAATATTAATTTTACACAATAAAATTAAATAAAACAAATGGCATAAATCACCATCTTCTGTTTCATTGACTATGTTTGTATGCTGTTTTTCCTCTGCTAGATCGTTACTGCATGGAATAATTTATCTGAAGAAACTTAAGTTGGAAATACAAAAATCTAAGATTGTTAAAAATATGCTATTTCTCCAAGTAAGACAGTCACTCAAATTCATGTACTGTCTTCATCCTTATTTAAATATCTCTCTCTTAAACCTCATATTGTAGCCTTTGGTTCAATCCTTAAAACTAACTCTTTAAGGCTCCTACTGATTAAAGAACCCAAATAATGGTGTTTAGTAACTCATAATTTTGGTCCACTGGAAAATCACATATTACTTAACATTTACTTGAAAAGTAGGGAACTTTCAGTGTGAATTAGAATAAACTTTTTCACATCACCAAACTTGAGACAGTCAGAATGAAGGTGAATAGTAGACATCAGAAGCTTCAATCCTTTTGAGTACTCATTAATTAATTATTATTTTGGTATAATTATCTTCTCCTGAGAATAAATCAGAAATATTTAAGTTGTGTTATTCCATTTGAGCTGAAATAACAAAATTACATAGAACAGGTAGCTTATGAAGTTCAGAAATTTATTTCTCATAGTTCTTGAGTCTAAAATTCCAAGATCAGGGTACTAATATGGTTTCTTTCTGGTAAAGGCCATCTTCCTGGCTCATAGCCTGCACCTTCTTACTATGACCTCACATAGTGGAAGGGGTTAGGGTTCTCTGGGAGGTCTCACTTGTAAGGGAACCAAACTAACTCATGAGAGCACCACCTTCATTAGCTAATCACATCCAAAAGGGCCTTGTTTCTAATATCATCATCTTTGGTGGTTATGATTTCAACACACAAATTTTAGGGAGACATATTCAGACCACTGTTATTGTTCAGTCACTAAGTCATGTCTGACTCTGCAATCCCATAGACTGTAGACTTTCAGACTTCTCTGTCCTCTACTATCTCTTGCAGTTTGCTCAAATTCATGTCCATTGAGTCAGTGATACTATCTAACCATCTTATCTTCTGCATTCCCCTTCTCCTGTGGTCTTCAATCTTTCCTAGCATTAGGATATTTTCCAATGAGTCAGCTCTTCACATCAAGTAGTCAAAGTATTGGAACTTCAGCTTCAGGAACAGTTCTCCAAAGAATATTGAGGGTTGATTTCCTTTAGGATTGATTGGTTTGATCTCCTTGTAGTTTGAGTGACTATCAAGAGTTTTCAGCACTGCAATTTGCAAGCATCAATTCTTTAGCACTCAACCTCCTGTATGGACCAATTCTCATATACGTGCATGACTACTGGAAAAACCATAACTTTGACTATATGGACCTTTGTCACCAATGTGATGCCTCTGCTTTTTAATACACTGTCTAGGTTGGTCATGGCTTTCTTTCCAAGGGAAAGTGTCTTTTAATTTCATGGCTGTAGTCACCATCCACGGTGATTTTTGAGCCCAAGAAAATAAGATCTATCACCATTCATTTTATACATAAAACAAATATGTAATAGATATGCTCTATGACTGTAATCCAGCTTTGTTAATATAAATGACTGTCTTTTTTTTACATGTACTGATTGTCTTATCTCCTGACATATTTTCTATCAAAAAGAAAGAGGAAAAAAGTTTATTTCTAATCATCCAAAATTATATCAAATTAAACTAATATAAAATGCTTGCCTGGATTCATTTGAGTTAAGGAATGAAGTATAAATTAGTGAAAAAGTGATTTTTAGTCATTGTTTAGTATCAAGCTGAAGATAAATGGTCTAGGCCCAAGTTGCACTGCAAAGTAGGCTTTTTCCCTTTAACAAGTAAGTGATTTATCTGTTTAATTATTCTTATTTATCAAAAATAACTGCATTAATTAACTGATCAAGTTTTATATTGTTCACCTCTAAATACACATATTTTTTTTTCTAATTTTTGTTTTGAAAGTGTGACTCTATCTTAATTGGTGTTTTGAAAGTAGTCTGAAAAATAATAAAAATATTTTAAAAATTTAAATACAATCTACTGGTCTTGGTAAAAGTTCTTTGATGTTGAATTTAATTTAATTCTTTTTGTCTAAACATTAAGAGATTATTGAGTTCTGGTTGTAAGAGTTTGTAGTAAATTTCCTCTAATGTAGGCTATTTAGTGGAAGATGTAAAAAAGAATTAGGAAAAATCATCACAGTCTCATAGAAAATATATTCACTTTCTAGGAAATTGTCAGTTATAAACAATGATTAATTTACTCCAGTGCTTTTGTATAAACATAGTATACTTCACAGTTTTATGGAAAACAGTATTCAGATGATCAAGAAACATTAAACCAAATGAAGACTGATTTTAAAATAAAAGGCAATTAAATTTGGACTAAAATATGAAGATTATGCCCTAAACACTAAATTCTAAACCACTGCATAATATTATCCTTCTTCCCAAGCCCAACTCTCAAAGTTCTCCATATTTATGAATCAACATCTAATTAATTACTTAGTTGATATCTTTTTTTAACATAATTTTCCATAGAATTGTACAAATAATAAGTATGTGAAGAACAACCCAGGCAATTAAAATAGAGAGTGTCTGAAATTTTTTCCATTCCTATTATGAGTCAAAATCTTTACAAAATATTTCCTTATGTGCTTGTTGTCATCATCTCTCAATTTTAAGCTCCCTGAAAATTCATCATATTTTTGCATTTATATCACTAATTCTAAAAATAAATATACATTTCTCTCAATCTTATCAATCTATATCTTATACAAAAAAAAGTTTAGAGTTTAGAGTAACCCAGTAACTTCTCTCATCATTTTGCATCTCATTTGATATAAAAGAAAATATTATCAAATACAGTAAGAAATTTAACATCCTATTTCAAGACATATTTCCCCCATGGAAAAAATTCCCTCTCTTTTTTCTGAGTCAAGGTAGTCATAAGGGTAAACACACACATATGCATGCACACAATGGTACAGACACATGTTAAAACCAGTTTTATGATAGATTACAAATAGGTTGTAAAAATTTTATTTTTAAATTGTCCAAAAATCTTATATTGATAAAAAATGAACTATGACTCAAATAAGTGATTCTACAGTACATGCTATTGTTGTACAAGTCAGTGGCATTCAGGCTCTCTGAACTAATAAAAGAAATAATTTATAAATCCTAGAGGAATGTATGAAATGCATGTTCATTTGACCAGGTACCTGAAACATCCGTTCCTTTAGACAGAATTTTGTTTAAGAAAATGACATGCTGTTCCTGCTTAAATCTCTACTGAGAATCTGAAATAGAGAAATTCTGTATAATAACTGAGGAGCCTTCATAGCTTTTTTAATTAAGAAATGCTAATGGGACTTCCTGAATGGCAAAAAGTGGTTCAAAAGACCATAGAATACTAGTAGATTAATGAAATATTCAAAATAAACTTTTAAATAACTCTCCAAAGTAACAATAACTTTTAAAATCAAAAAAGTATTTATTCAAGAAAAATTGCTAAATCTTAATAAATACAGTGAGCTTTGTGGCAGTTAAAAGTTCTGTATCCTTTTTTTTTTTTTAACTTTTTTGTTTTTTAGCTTTCCTATAGCCTTGAAAGGGCTTCCACAGTGGCTCAAGTGGTAAAGAACATACCTGCAATGCAGGAGACACAGGAGATGTGAGTTTGATCCCTGGGTGGGGAAGATTCCCTGTAGGAGGAAATGGCAACCCGCTTGAGTATTCTTGCCAGGAAATCCCATGGACAGAGGAGCCTCACAGGCTTCAGTCTGTGGGGTTGCAAAGTGTCAGACACGACTGAGCACATGACAGCCGGATAGCCTTGAAAATCAGGAGCATCTCAACCATTGTTGCTATGAAAACAGTAATTTATAAGCCACTGAAGGAAGAGAACCAGGTTTGGGGTTGTTCAGAAGCATCCAGAAGTTTCCTACACAGGGTTTCTTTTCATTGGACTAACTGAAAACCTCACTAATGAAAAAAGTATTATTTTCAGGTTTTTTTTTTTTTTTAATCACAACCATTGCTAATTGTTTAACATTGCAGCTGTCTGAGGCATAATCCCAGATGGGGCAAACAAGAGCCTGATCAAAAAACAAAAGGAGGATCTAGAGAAGGAAATACTGGTACATGCATGTTGTCATGTCAGTCGTGTTGGACACAAGAATACTGGACTGGGTTACCATTACCTCCCCCAAGGGAACCTTCCTCACCCAGGGATGGAACTCACGTCTCTTATGTCTTCTGCATTGGCAGGCAGGTTCTTTACCACTAGCACCACCTGGGAAGCCCTATGTTGAATAGATCTATCACATTTCTAGGTAAAAGGAGGGTTGGGACTATGCCAAAGAAAGATCTGAGGAGGGTCTAATATCTCAATTCTAGCTGACACTGAGACACTGCATACACAAAAGGTAAAGGTTAAGTCAGAAATATAAACTGCAGGAATGTTAAAAGTGTGCACTAACATAGGCACCAAACATGTAGGCAAAGAGTAGAAGATTAACTTGTTTACAGAAATCTCAGTCCAGTTAACTGATCATCTACTAAACTAACCAAGCACAGATGTTACTGATCACAGATGATAGATCTTATAAAATCAACCCAAACACTTGATAGGAAGAGTAGCTGCAAAGTTTGGGGGGTGGATAGAAATTCTAGAGCCATCACATACTCCTCAAAATGCCATTTCAAAGAAAAAAAGTCAAGATACACAAAGACACAACAACAAAGCCTTTGGAAAACCTTTTCTACACAAAATCAGATGTCAAATTTAGTAGAAAAAATATCAAATCAACAGTTACAAATTTGTTCAAAGAACTGAAGAAAACCATGTCTAAATAACTAAGAGAAAGTAGGGAAACTGTGTCTAACCAAATAGTGAATATTAATACAAAAGTATATAATTTGAATATAATTATTTTGTTATGATGTATATAACAATTATATACATTTCAGTTATTGTATGTTCCAAATATTTTAGGTTTGGAATAACTGAAAAGACTAACTAAAGAGGTTCAGTGGGAAATATGAGTTAGCAGAAGAAAGAATTAGCAGACTTAAGGAAAAGTCAATTCAGAATATCCAACAAAAGCAACAGAAAGAAAATGACTGGAAAATAATTCTTAGCAACTCAATACCCTCATGGAGAAGGCAATGGCAAGGCACTATGGTACTTTTGCCTGGAGAATCCCATGAACAGAGGAGCCTTGTAGGCTGCAGTCCATGGGGTTGCTAAGAGTCGGACACGACCAAGCAACTTCACTTTCACTTTTCACTTTCATGCACTGGAGAAGGAAATGGCAACCCACTCCAGTGTTCTTGCCTGGAGAATCCCATGGATGGGGGAGCCTGGTGGGCTGCCATCTATGGGGTCACACAGAGTCGGACACAACTGAAGCAACTTAGAAGCAGCAGCAGCAATACCCTCAAGCATCTCTCCTTGATCTCTTCAGCATCTACTGGAGCTCTAACACTTCTGTTCTTTTTTGTGCCCATTTTGGGTACAGTGTGCCTTTGATATTTCCAATTTTCCTGAAGAATCTCTAGTCATTCCTCTTCTGTTGTTTTCCTTTATGTCTACGCAAAATTCACTGAAGAAGGACTTTTTGTCTCTCCTTGCTATTTTTGAAACTATTTTTTGCATTGTTTAATGTACCTTTTCCTTTCTCCCTTGCTTTTCATGTCTCTTCTTTCTTTGACTATTTATAAAGCCTCCTCAGATCTCTTCAGTAGACTCTGAAGAGATCAAGAAGAGATGGAAAGACTACATGGAAGAAAAGTACAAATAAATCTTAATGAACTGGATTGCTATGACAGTGTGGTCAGTCATCCAGAGCCAGACTTTCTGGAGCGTGAAGTCAAGTGGGCCTTAGGAAGCACTGCTGTTAACAAAACTAGTGGATGTGATGGAATTCCAGCAGAGCTATTCAAGGATGATGTTTTCAAAGTGTTGCACTCAATATGCCAGCAAATCAGGAAGACCCAGCAGTGACCAGAGGACTGGCAAAGGTCAATACTCATCCCAATTCTCAAGAAGGGTAGTAGTAAAGAATGTTCTAACCACCGGACAATGGCACTCATCTCCCATGCTAGTGATGTCATGCTTAAAATCTTGCATGCTAGGCTCCAGCATTATGCAAACCAAAAACTTCCAGACATCAAAACTAGGCTTAGAGAAGGCAGAGGAATCAGAGATCAAATTGCCAACATTTGCTGGATCATAGAGAAAGCAAGAGAATTCCAGAAAAAAAAGAAAAGAAAAGAAAAGAAAGAAAATCTACCTCTGTTTCATTGACTAGGCTGAAGCCTTTGACTGTGTGGATCATAACAAACTGTGGAAAGCTCTAAAACTGATGGGAAAACCAGACCATCTTATCTGTCTCTTGAGAAACCTGCACGTGTTCAAGAAGCACAGGCTGGAACCCAGGACAGAACAACTGATTGGTTCAGGATTGAGAAAGGAGTACAACAGAGCTGACTGCTATCACCCTGTTTAACCTACATGCTAAGCACATCTTAGACATACTGGACTGGATGGGTTACAAGTTGAAATCAAGATAGTCAGGAGAAACATAGCAACCTCAGATATGCAGATGCTATTGCTCTAATGGCAGAAAGCAAACAGAAACTAAAGAGCCTCTTGATGAGCATGAAGGAGGAGAGTGAAAGAGTCTGCTTAAAACTAAATATTAAAAGAAAATTAAGATCATGGCATCCAGCCACATTAATTCATGGAAAATAGAAGGGGAAAAGGTGGAAGTAGTGACAGGTTTGCTTTTCTTGGGCTCTAAAATTACTGCTGATGGTGACTGCAGCCATGAAATCAGAAGACAATTGCTTCTTGTCAGGAAAGCACTGACAAACCTTGACGGTGTTTTGAAAAGTAGAGACATTATTTTGCCAATAAAGGTCCATATAGCCAAGGCTATGATCTTCCCAGTGGTCACCTAGAGTTGTGAGAGCTGGACTGTAAAGAGGGCAGAATGCCTAAGAACAGATGCCTTTGAACTGTGGTGTGAAAAAGACTCTTGAGAGTCCCTTGGACAGAAAGGAGATCAAACCATTGGATCTTAATGGAAATCAAACCTGAATACTCACTTGAAGGACTGACACTGAAGCTTCAGTATCTTGGTCACCTAATGGGAACAGCCACCTCATTGGAAAAGTCCCTGATGCTGGGAAAGATTGAAGGCGGAAAGAGAAAAAGGCAACAGAGGATGAGATGCCTGGATGGCATCACTGATGCAATGGACATGAACTTCAGCAAACTTTGGGAGATGGTGAGGGAGAGAGAGTCCTTGCATGCTTCAATCCATAGGGTCGCAAAGAGTCAGACTACTGGGTTCCAATAACAACCACAACCATCAAATACAGTAATATATGCATAATAGGAGTATCAGAAGGAAAAGAGAAAGACAGATATAATATTTGAAAAGATAATAATCAAAAGCTTGACAAGTTTTAATATTTTTAAGATTTTTTAAAAATCCTGAAGATCAGTTCAGTTCAGTTCAGTTGCTCAGTCGTGTCCGACTCTTTGAACCCCATGAATTGCAGCATGCCAGGCCTCCCTGTCCATCACCAACTCCCGGAGTTCACTCAAACTCATGAGTAGGTGATGCCATCCAGCCGTCTCATCCTCTTTTATCCCCTTTTCCTTCTGCCCCCAATCCCTCCCAGCATCAGAGTCTTTTCCAATGAGTCAGCTCTTTGCATGAGGTGGCCAAAGTACTAGAGCTTCAGCTTCAGCATCATTCCCTCCAAAGAACACCCAGGGCTGATCTCCTTCAGAATGGACTGGTTGGGTGATGTGAAAGATAAGGTGACTCCTAATATGCTAATGTGCTTAGTCACTTAGTTGTGTCCAACTCTTTGTGACCCCGTGGCCTGTAGCCTGCCAAGTTCTTCTGTCCATGGAATTCTTCAGGCAAGAATACTGGATTAGGTAGCCATTTCCTTCTCCAGGGTATCTTCCTGACTCAGGGATTGAACCCAGGTCTCCTGAATTACAGGTAGATTCTTTATAATCTGAGTCACCAGGAAAGCCTATTTATGCATATATGTATGCATATATTACTATATACCATTTTTATTCAAAAAAGACTATTGGATAGATTTTGCCTCCCTTAAATAAAAATGAATGCAATGATTGCAATGGTTAATAATCATGATGATTTAAAAAATATTACTTCAGTTACGTACAGACTTTAAAATTTGATTGGAATAGTGTTAAGCAAAAGATCTCAAGACAAAACTTATATAAAAATACAACTGTGCTCAATTAATAATTTTTTGAACATGTTAATAGTAATTAGTCCTGCAGACAAAACTATATTCTTTAAAACAAAGGAAATTTGAGGTGATGAAAGTTCGAAGCTTCATAAAATCCATCCCTAAATTTTCACCCAAGGAATTTTTGCCTGGAGTTTTCAAAGCTTTTTTATATGACTTTCTTCTACTACAGAAGAGTTTTATACTCACAAAGTTATTTTTTTTTCCCATTATGCTGGTAAAAGAACATGCTACAAAATTCTATAAACTATAATAACATAGCAAGATATATACATGCTTTAGCCATTACTTGGCAATCATTTTATTTTTTCACATTTACCTTTGTAAAATGACAGCTATAGCAACAGAAGTAATACATTGTGAAATAATTTTTATTCTAACAATGAATAAAACAGCTAGCATTAATACATAACTTTTCATACTGAGGTCCACAAATATGAGGTTGCCATTCTTTATAATTACTATGACTGACCATCAATTTAATAGATATACATGTTTGCATTTTTACATTACCATGGATAATCTTTCCCTATTTTTATTGGAACCAATGTTTATTTTTCTGTTTGAGACTAGAAGTATTCTGTCTTGTTTCTTTTGATTATCATCAGTACAGTGCAAGTTAATATTTGTGTGCTTTCTGTGTATAAAATGTCTTTTAACTCAACTCCTCTTATTCTTACTCGTATAATTTTAGTTCTGATACTCTCCTTGGTCAAACTATTCCAATTATCCAAATGTATCACTGTCTTAACAATCTTTTACTCTTCTAACTGAGTTTTATTTCCTAGAGAGGGATATGCATGCTAAAGAGAAACCTGAGAAAAATATTTTTTATCTAGCATTCTTGCACACAAAATGTTATATTGCTTATGTGGACAAAAGTATTTTTATTAAAAAAAGTATTAAAATATTTTAAAAACTTGTTTTAGCAGCATTTTAGAAAAGATACTTCAAGATGAAAAGAAAAGGAACTGTATCATATTGTCCTGGCATAGGACACAAATTAAAATTTTTGGTGAATTAATGCATGTAGTTGCAATTGGATAAATGCATTATAGAGATAAAAATGATAATTGAGAACATTCAGAAGAAAGAGTGAGAGACAAAAACATTCAAAGTAAAAATTTCCCATTTTTGCCAGTAGCATTAATGGCCTATATAGACACTCATAGTGATTGCTGTGGAGAATTACAATTATTTAAATGTTCAAGACATTGTCTAGGAAGTTACTATAATTATTTATTATCTTATTTTACACGTAGATATAATTTGTTAATTACATGAGCTGGCCATGTATAGAACTTCTTTCTTGATTGTTGAGATTAATAGTCATCTTCACAAGAAAAGAATTCAACTTTATTACTTCTGGCTCTTCTCCCATTAAATCATATCCTCAACTAGCTCTGCATCTCTCTCTGTCTCTGTCTCTCAGTCTCTCTCAAGCTCTCTCTCTATACAAACACTGTGTATGTATTCTCTGTTAGTTCACTGTATTGTTTATTCTCCTTTGAAATCATTAAAAGAAATTAAAATTTTCTCAATTGTACATAAATTCAGAATATATGTCTCAGAAATGAATCTGTTGTGCTTTGAAGGAATGATGTGGTAGAAGTTTGCCACAGGCTAAGGACACAGGTTGTGTGTGGTTCCCTAATATTTTAATTTAAATTTGTATTGATCTCTTAACCCAACATCTTGCTTTGAATTAATTTTTCTCAGATACCACACAAATTACAGAAACATTTAGCAAATGCTTCATTGATATGATTACACATAAAACTTCAAAATGTATTCAGGTGCTTATTATAATAAGAGAAGAAAATGGTGCTATACATTCTGTGATAGTTTATTATGTCTTATTTATGAAAGTACACAATTTTTCTAAATATTATTACATATAATGTTAAAACTGAAGTATAGTTGATTTACAATATTTTATTAATTTCAGGTGTATAGGCAGACTTTAATTTCAATCATTTCACTGTTTTTGATGTTTTTAATAATATGTCTTTACTAACAGATTTAGAGAATTATTCACTGTGTGTAAAACTTTTTAATAAATTTATTTATTTTAATTGGAAGTTAATTACTTTACAATATTGTATTGGTTTTGCCACAAGGGAGGGGTAGTTCAGGATGGGGAACACGTGTATACCTGTGTGTAAAAATTTAAAGATAAATCAATTTCAGTAGATTATTCTCTATGTTATGTGGCAATAGTTACAAGAATGTAATCTATATTGCTCTTGTCAGAACTTTATTGAAGATTTATATAATTACGGCAACTGTTCTGTGGCCAGTTAATACTGTTTTTACACTCAGCATCATTCAATTTCTCTTTGAAACAATACTGTCTGGAATTTTCTTTGGATAACATATTTTGAGTAACTAGCCCAGGCAGAATTGTTGTTCAGTTGTTATTTATGTCAACATGCCCTCCCCAAAAGTGAACACTACAGGTATGTTGTGATAAGGTTAGCTCATGCTTCTAATCATAATTATTTGTTCAAAAGTAGGCATAGGGCCTATTTCTGACCAGTGAAAAATGACTTTATGGATTTAGGCAAAGTAGCTTTTCTTCTCCTCTCAGTTACAATAGACTTAATTATTCATCTATTAGGCTTAGTTATTGAAAGCCTAAAACCTAAAAGTGGAATAGGAACTCTTACTAACTCCACTTTGCAGGAAGTAGCTGAGGTTCAGGCAAGCTCGGTTAGTAAACATCAGAACTGGGATAGTAAGCCACATTGTCACATTTGGACTCTACCCACTACAACTTTTGAAGGTAAACATTTATCAGTACTAATTTATAGAAAACCAAGAACTGATGAGGTTAGAATAATAATTAATTTGACCCCAGGGCATTTTACCACATGTCTTGTGAAAACACTTCTTGTAAAAGTATTTTACAGGGGCTCATACCTAATATTGGAGAAGGCAATGGCAACCCACTCCAGTACTCTTCCCTGGAAAATCCCATGGACTGAGGAGCCTGGTAGGCTGCATTCCTAGAGGTCGCTAAGAGTAGGACACGACTGAGCAACTTCACTTTCACTTTTCACTTTCATGCCTTGGAGAAGGAAATGGCAACCCACTCCAGTGTTCTTGCCTGGAGAATCCCAGGGATGGGGAAGCTGCTGTCTATGGGGTCGCACAGAATCGGACACGACTGAAGCGACTTAGCAGCAGCAGCAGCAGCATATCTAATATGAATTACTGCCAGTCAGCAATCCTTTTCAAAATATAATCCATACATACATATTTCCAGTCATCAGTTGTGTATATATGCATGAGGATATAAAAATTTCACATGTAGTTACACACAAATGTACAAACTAAATTCAATTATACACACAGAGCACACGCCCAAACAAGTCTGCAAGTATACATATTGTGCAAAGACAAAGGAAGAGTAGATAAGTGATTGTAGACATATAATTTTATGCTGATCAAAGAAAATGCAGTGAAAGAAATAATATCCTTTTTCTTGATGAAAATATTCTAGATGATGGACCAAATCTTGCCTGAGCCTGCTTTGTTGTTGTTGCTCAGTTACTCAGTCGTTTCTGACTCCATGGCCTGTAGCATGCCAGGGTTCCCTGTCCTTCACCATCTCCTGGAGCTTGCTAAAACTCATGTCCATTGAGTCACTGATGCCATATAATTATCTCATTTTCTGTCATCCTCCTTGCCCCCTGCCTTCAAACTTTCCCAGTTCAGACATTCTATGGCATTGCCCTTCTTTGAGATTGGAATGAAAACTGAACTTTTCCAGTCCTGTGGTCACTGCTGAGTTTTCCAAATTTGCTGGCATAATGAGGGCAGCACCATCTTTTAGGATTTGAAATAGCTCAACTGGAATTCTATCATTTTTGTTAGCTTTTCATGATGATGCTTCCTAAGGATTACTTGGCTTTACCCTCCAAGATATCTGGCTCTAGCTGAGTGAGCACACTATGATAGTTTTCTGGGTCATTAAGATCTCTTTTGAACAGTTCTATGTATTCTTGTCACCACTTCTTAATATCATCTGCTTCTGTTAGGTCTATACCATTTATGCCCTTTATTTTTCCCATCTTTGCATAATCTGTTCCCTTGATATCTCTAATTTTCTTGAGATCTCTAGTCTTTCCCATTATACTTTTTCCCTCTATTTCTTTGTATTGATCAATGAGGAAGACTTTGTTACCTCTGTTAATTGTTCTTTGGATCTCTGGATTCAGATGGGCTTTTTTTTTTTTTTTTGCTTCTCTTTCTTCTGGATGTTTTGATTTTGAGCAAAACACTTCTTCTTACTATCTAACAGACAATGAGATGAATTTTGTGTCAATTAAAATAAGACTCAAAAAATACATTGAGCTCAGAGATTTTGCTTTTGAAAATGACTACTGATAACAGTAATATTATCTGCATGAACAAGTAATGAAAGAGATGGAATCATAGTCAAGAATAACTTTATATTTTAAAAATTTGTGCCAGAGTTGACTCCATTGAAAAAATTTGCAGTGCTACATTCAGAGGCTAACAGAGTACATAATCAGTTCAGTTGTTCAGTCATGTTCACCTCTTTGCAACCCCATGGACTGCACCATGCCAGGCCTCTCTGTCCATCACCAACTCCTGGAGCCTACTCAAACTCTTGTCCATTGAGTCGGTGATGCCATCCAAGCATCTCATCCTCTGTTCAACCCTTCTCCTCCAGCCTTCAAACTTTCCAAGCATCAGGATATTTTCCAATCAGTCAGTTCTTTGCATCAGGTGGCAAAGTATTGGAGTTTCAATTTCAATATCCATCCTTCCAATGAATATTCAGGACTGATTCCCTTTAGGATGGACTGGTTGGATCTCCTTGCAGTCCAAGGGATGCTCAAGAGTCTTCTCCAACAGCACAGTTCAAAAGCAGCAATTCTTTGGTGCTCAGTTTTCTTTACAGTCCAACTCTCACATCCATATATGACTACTGGAAAAACCATATCTTTGACTAGACAGACCTTTGTTGGCAAGTAATGTCTCTGCTTTTTAATATCCTGTCTAAGTTGGCCATAGCTTTTCTTCCAAGGAGGAATTGTCTGTTAATTTCTTGGCTGCAGTCACCATCTACAGTGATTTGGGAGCCCCCAAAAATAGTATCTCACTGTTTCCATTGTTTCCCCATCTATTTGCCATGAAGTGATGGGATCAGATGCCATGATCTTAGTTTTCTGAATTTTGAGTTTTAAGCCACCTTTTTCACTCTCCTCTTTCTTTTTTTTAATTTTTATTTTTACTATATTTTACTTTACAATACTGTATTGGTTTTGTCAAGAGGCTCTTTAGGTCTTTTTCACTTTCTGTCATAAGGGTGATGTCATCTGTGTGTCTGAGGTTATTGATATTTCTCCTGAAATCTTGATTCTAGCTTAGGCTTCATTCAGGTTGGCATTTCTGATGATTTACTCTGCATATAAGCTAAATAAGCAGGGTGACAATACACAGCCTTGATGTACTCCTTTCCCTATTTGGAACCAGTCTGTTGTTCTATGTCCAGTTCTAACTGTTGCTTCTTGACCTTCATACAGATTTCTCAGGAGTCAGGTAAGGTGGTCTGGTATTCCCATCTCTTTAAGAATATTCCACAGTGTTGTGATCCACACACTCAATGGCTTTGGCATAGTCAATAAAACAAAAGTATAGATTTTTCTGGAACTCTTGTTTTTTGAGTAATCCAACGGATTTTGGCAATTTGCTCTCTGGTTCCTCTGCCTTTTCTGAATCCACTTTGAACATCTGGAAGTTAATGGTTTATGTACTGTTGAAGCCTGGCTTGGAGAATTTTGAGCTTTACTTTGCTAGTGTGTGAGACTAGTGTAATTGTGCAGTAGTTTGAACATTATTTGGCATTGCCCTTCTTTGGGGTTGGGATGAAAACTGTCATTTTCCAGTCCTGTGGCCACTGCTGAGTTTTCCAAATTTACTGGTCTATTGAGTGCAGCACTTTCACAGCATCATCTTTTAGGATTTGAAATAGCTCAATTGGAATTCCATTACCTCCACTAGCTTTGTTCTTAGTGATGTTTCCCAAGGCCCACTTGACATCGCATTCCAGGATGTCTGTCTCTAGATGAGTGATCACACCATCATGATTATCTGGGTCATAAAGATTGTTTTTGTATAGTACATAATAGCCAGATTCTAAATTTCTGGGAGTCTACTCCATGTGGTTGCAAATATTTATTTTTTATCTTCAGAAAAATTTCACATTGTCTTAGGGCTGTCTTATCAACATCCCTGTCCATACTTATATTTAGGCCTTCGTTATCTCCTACTTTAAAAATTGTAACAATTTTCTAACTATTGTTAACTCTAAGTTTTCTATTTGAGTGAAAGTGAAAGATACAGACATTAGGTATCCAATTATTTTTGTTCTCTGGAGAGTCCAGACTAATACACTGGTTATTGTGGCTAAAAGCTGATATAGGTACTGATAAATTTTTAACATGTGAATGCAGATGCATGAGCCTACTGATTCCTGCTAATGACTTGGAAGGCACCTAGTTAGAGAGGACCATCTGCATTAGTTCCAACCTGATGGGGTTCTTATCTGCTCTGAAAAATGTTTACAAGATACTTATGCACTAGCCTGCAGGAATAAGTGGGTTGACATGCCTGCAACAACTTGGAATATGGCAGAGTTTCAGGGGAGGCCTTTGCAAAGACTCCAAAGCTCTAACTGTAACATAATGGGTATGTTTGGCCCTCAGCTCTGATTTGAGCATGGTTCCAATGATGGCAGTAATGTTAATGCTGGTAATCTTGATACAAATTTGTGACTCAGTAGGCACTTGTATCACCATGAATTCATGAACTGGTTTAAACCTACTCTAGAATATGAAGCTAGGTATGTCTGTTGTTTGTAATACTTTGACCGAGAAGAATATCTTTGTTCCCTTTTGTGTATACATCTTCAGGTTGGATCAAAGTCCCAGAACTACTGATGATGCATATAAAATATGCATTTCTTTTTCTAAAAAGGATGAAATATATTATAGTATTACATTTATGTTAAACACATTTTGTATTTGCACATGTCCTATGCATACCCACAAATCACATATTAAAACTGCACAATTGAAAAGTGGCTAGTTTTCACAGTTTTTTGTAATCCACACAATCAAAGACTTTAGTGCAGTCAGTGAAGGAGAAGTAGATTTTTTTCCTGGGATTTCTTGCTTTTTTATGATCCAATGGATGTTTGTAATTTGATCTCTGATTATTCTGCCTTTTCTAAATCCACCTTGTACATCTGGAATTTACCATTTCACATCCTGCTTAAGCCTAGCTTGAAGGACAAAGTTGCTAAAGTTTTGAAATGAAGGTACACCAAATAAAAATTTAATTGTATTAGTTATGTGATATAATATGATAAGTTGATTTAAATGTGAACATCCTTATGATTGCCAAAGAGTAGTTTTAGGAGGTAAGAACTACAGTGATCATACTTAATGGATGACATTTTTACTGACAGTTGCACCATTATCATAATCTTTTTTAGCTACTATTATATTCTTCTCTTTATAAACATAGTAAGTTGTCAATATTCTGCAATCCATTACAGCAATAAAATGATATTTTTGAGTTTTTTTTCCTGAAACAAAAGACAAAGACAACCCTCAGAAAGGGGAAAAAATAGTTTTAAACAATGATCAATTCACTTCAGTTGCTCAGCCATGTCCGACTCTTTGCAACGCCATGGACTGCAGCACACCAGGCTTCCCTGTCCATCACCAACTCATGGAGCATACTCAAACTCATGCCATTGAGTCAGTGATGCCATCCAACCATCTCATCCTTTGTCATCCCCTTCTCCTCCCACCTTCAAGCTTTCCCAGCATCAGAATCTTTTCAAATGAGACAATTCTTCACATCAGGTGGCCAAAGTATTGGAGCTTCAGCTTCAGCATCAGTCCTTTCAATGATTATTCAGGACTGATTTCCTTTTGGATGGACTACTTGAATCCCCTTGCAGTCAAACGGACTCTTGAGAGTCTTCTCCAACACCACAGTTCAAAAGCATCAATTCTTCAGCACTCAGATTTCTTTCCAGTTCTCTTGCCTGGAAAGTCCCATGGACGGAGGAGCCTGATAGGCTCCAGTCCATGGGGTCACTATAAGTCGGACACAAATGAGCGACTTCACTTTCACTTTTCATTTCCATGCATTGGAGAAGGAGATGGCAACCCACTCCAGTATTCTTGCCTGGAGAATCCCAGGGATGGGGGAGCCTGGTGAGCTGCGGTCTCTGGGGTCACACAGAGTCGGACACGACAGAAGCGACTTAGCAGCAGCAGCAGCTTTCTTTATATTCCAATTCTCACATCCATACACGACTCAGCACTCAGATTTCTTTCCAGTTCTCTTGCCTGGAAAGTCCCATGGACGGAGGAGCCTGATAGGCTCCAGTCCATGGGGTCACTATAAGTCGGACACAAATGAGCGACTTCACTTTCACTTTTCATTTCCATGCATTGGAGAAGGAGATGGCAACCCACTCCAGTATTCTTGCCTGGAGAATCCCAGGGATGGGGGAGCCTGGTGAGCTGCGGTCTCTGGGGTCACACAGAGTCGGACACGACAGAAGCGACTTAGCAGCAGCAGCAGCTTACTTTATATTCCAATTCTCACATCCATACACGACCACTGGAAAAGCCATTGCTTTGACTAGATGGACCTTTCTAGGCAAAGTAATGTCTCTGCTTTTTAATATGCTCTCTAGATTGGTCATAGCTTTTTTCCCAAGGAGCAAGTGTCTTTTAATTTCATGGCTGCAGTCACCATCTGCAGTGATTTTGGAGCCCCCCAAAATAAAGTTTGCCACTATTTCCATTGTTTCCCCATCTATTTCCATGAAGTGATGGGACCAGATGCCATGATCTTCGTTTTCTGAATGTTGAGCTTTAAGCCAACTTTTTCACCCTCCTCTTTCACTTTCATCAAGAGGCTTTTTAGTTCTTCTTTGCTTTCTGCCATAAGGGTAGTGTTATCTGCATATCTGGGGTTATTGATATTTCTCCCAACAATCTTGACTCCAGCTTGTGCTTTATCCAGCCCAGCGTTTCTCATGATGTACTCTGTCTATAAGTTAAATAAGCAGGATGACAATACACAACCTTGGTGTATTCCTTTCCCTATTTGGAACCAGTCTGTTGCCCCATGTTCTAACTGTTGCTAACTTATCTGCAAAATCGCTGCAGATGGTGATTGCAGCCATGAAATTAAAAGACGCTTGCTCCTTGCAAGGAAAGGTATGACCAACCTAGATAGTGTATTCAAAAGCAGAGACATTACTTTGCCGACTAAGGTCCGTCTAGTCAAGGCTATGGTTTTTCCAGTGGTCATGTATAGGTGTGAGAGTTGGACTGTGAGAAAGCTGAGCACTGAAGAACTGATGCTTTTGAACTGTAGTGTTGGAGAAGACTCTTGAGAGTCCCCTGGACTGCAAGGAGATCCAACCATTCCATTCTGAAGATTGGTCCTGGGTGTTCTTTGGAAGGACTGATGCTAAAGCTGAAACTCCAATACTTTGGCCACCTCATGCAAAGAGTTGACTCATTGGAAAAGACTCTGATGCTGGGAGGGATTGGGGGCAGGGGGAGAAGGGGACGACAGGGGATGAGATGGCTGGAGGGCCTCACCGACTCAACGCACATGAGTTTGGGTGAACTCCGGAAGCTGGGGATGGACAGGGAGGCCTGGCATGCTGCATTTCATGGGGTTGCAAAGAGTCGGACACGACTGAGAGACTGAACTGAACTATCTGCATACAGGTTTCTCAGGAGGCGGGCCAGGTGGTCTGGTATTCCCATCTGTTTTAAGAATTTTCCACAATTTGTTGTGATCCACACAGTCAAAGGTTTTGGCATAGTCATTAAAGCAGAGGTAGATGTTTTTCTAGAACTCTCTTGCTTTTTTGATAACCCAACAAATGTTGGCAATTTGCTCTCTTGTTCCTCTGCCTTTTCCAAATTCAACTTGAACATCTGAAAGTTCACAGTTCACACACTGTTGAAGCCTGGCTTGGAGAATCTTAAGCATCACTTTACTAGCGTGTGAGATGAGTGCAATTGTGCGGTAGTTTGAGCAATCTTTGGCATTGCCTTTCTTTGGGATTGAAATAAAAACTGAATTTTTCCAGTCCTGTGGCCACTGCTGAGTTTTCCAAATGTGCTGTCACATTGAGTGCAGCACTTTCACAGCATCATCTTTCGGGATTTGAAACAGCTCAACTGGAATTCCATCACCTCCACTAGCTTTGTTTGTAGTGATGCTTCCTAAGGTCCACTTGACTTTACATTCCAGGATGTCTGGCTCTAGGTGAGTTATCTTGGTCATGAAGATCTTTTTTGTATAGTTCTTCTGTGTATTCTTGCCATCTCTTTTTATTATCTCTGCTTCTGTTAAATAAAGATATCCATAAGGAAATCATCTCCAGAAAATATAGTCAGATTGTGAAGCTCAATATCAAAAATACAAACAACTCAAGAAAAATATGTGCGTAAGATCAAAAAACGACATTTTTGTGGTGGAGTCATACAGATTGCCATTCGGCACATGGAAAGAGGCTCCCAGCATCACTGATTGTTGGAGAAAGGCAGATCAGAAGTTCAATGAGGCATCCCCTCACACTGGTCACAATGGCCATCGCCAACCATCTCCAACAACACATGCTGGAGAGGGTGTGGAGAGAAGGGAGCCTCCTGCCCTGTTGTTGAGAATGTCTGTTGGCACCTCCACTAGGGAGAAGAGTCTGGAGGATCTTGAGAAAGCAAAACACAGAAATGCGTTAGAGCCCAGCGGCCCCAAGCCTGGGCAGAGGCCTGGACACGACCAACATTTTAAACACAAGGGAAGCCCTGTGATCACGGCTGCGCTAGGTACCGTGGTCAAGACGTGGAACCACCTAGGCGTAGAGGGACTGCTGGATGGATACCGAAGATGGGGCAATACTGCTAGCCATAAAGAGGGGGGAACCATGCCACGTCGAGCCGCCGGGGAGAAGCAGAGACGGTCCCACCAAGGGGAGTGAGGGAGACAGGGCGAGACAAGGGTCATAGAGTATGACTTCCAGTTAAATCGAAAAATGGACAGAAATGAGCTTCATTAACAAACAGAAACAACCTCACACACTTCGAAGAGAAACTTAGGATCACCAAAACAGAAGGCGTGGGGCAGGGAGACATGAGCTGTTTCAGGCTAACATGCGCACACTGCCATTTGCAAAGCAAGCCACGAGGACCCACGGTGTGACCCCAGCCACCCCCGCCAACACTCTCCAATGACCCGTGTGGGGAAAGGGCCCAAAAAGAATGCAGACACGTCTATATATAAATGGCTCAGGTTGTTGTAGATTGAAAAACGAAAGGAAAAAAAAAAAAAAAAACACGGCATCGCAATCCACCTACACGTGAGAGACGCTCCACTCTGTGACACCATGGACTATTGCCTGCCAGGATACACTCCGGTTAAAATGATCGCATAAAAACAGAAAAAAGTAAAGAAAAAAGTGCTGATTCTACTTCCCTCAGGCCATGGTGACCTGGGCTGGACCAGAGTCGCCCCCTGGAGCCTGGGCAGGCCTGGGTCCCCAGGCTGCAGGGTTGGGGACTGAGGGAACTGGCGAATGACGAGGTGAATATCCTGATCTGCCTTTACCCCGCAGCGAATCCCCAGGTGCCAGAGCACCACTCCGGAGCCATGCCCCTACACTGCGGCCCTCTCCCATCCGCTTGGAAACGGGATGCAAATAGGGTGCCAGGGGCCCACCCCACGTTCACTCTGGGCCCCACCCACAGGGGCCGCAGCTGCCTGGAGGTGAGCCTTGGAACAAAACTCCTGTGCGTTCACATGGCCCAGTCTCAGCCTCCAGGCAGGGGTGGGTCAGGGAGGGGGCTCGGCCTCCTCCCAGTGAGAAGTGGAATATTTCTGGCCATATATCTGGAAATAAAGATGTCACAGTCATCAGATTGCAGCCCTCCAAGGTGAGCTGGTGAGCCCTCAGGGCACTCAGAAAGGAGAAAATTACCCGCGATCTAGCAGGAGATAGACCAGACAACAGTGATCACGCATGGGTGTGAGAGCTGGACTCCAAAGAGAGCTGAGCGGCACAGGACTGACGCCAGTGAACTGTACTGCTGGAGAAGACTCTTGAGAGTCCCTTGGACTGCAAGGAGATCCAACCAGTCCATCCTAGAGGAAATCAGTCCTGAATAGTCATTGGAAAGACTGATGCTGAAGCTGAAGCTCCAATACTTTGGCCACCTGATGCAAAGAACTGACACATTGGAATAGACTCTGATGCTGGGGAAAATTGAAGGCAGGAGGAGAAGGGGACGACAGAGGATGAGAAGGTTGGATGGCATCACTGACTCAACAGACATGAGTTTGAGTAAACTCCAGGAGTTGGTGATGGACAGAGAGGCCTGGTGTGCTGCGTCCATGGGGTCACAAAGAGTCGGACACAACTGAGCAACTGAACTGAACTGAACTGAACTGAAAAACAAGTCAATCCTAAGGGAAATCAACCCTAAATACTCACTGGAAGGACTGATGCTGAAGCTGAAGCTCCAATACTCTGGCCACCTGATGCAAAAAGCCAATTCATTAGAAAAGACCCTGATGCCGGGAAAGACTGAGGGCAGGAGGAGAAGGGGTGACAGAATAAGATGGTTGGATGGCATTGCTGCCTCCGTGGACATGAGTTTGAGCAAACTCCACGAGATAATGAAGGACAAGGAAGCGTGGCATGCTGCAGTCCATGGGGTTGAAGAGGGTCACACATGACTGACAGATTGAACAATAAGAACAAAACAGCCGTCAAGCTGCAGCCGCTTTTAGTGAAGCCGCTCAGTCGTGTCCGACTCTTTGCGACCCCGTGGACTGTAGCCCCCCAGGCTCCTCCGTTCATGGGATTCTCCAGGCAAGAGTACTAGAATGGGTTGCCATTTCCTTCTCCAGGGGATCTTCCTGACCCAGGGATCAAACCCAGGTCTCCCACATCGCAGGCAGATGCTTTAACCTCTGAGCCACCGGGGAAGCCAATTTTTAAGGTGAGCCCAAGGGAGCTCAGGAGGTGAAAAACTCAGGATACTAGCTGAGATGCAAGGGAAAGAAACGATTTCAGTGAGCCCAGACTCTTGCCTCTTCCCAAACATAGAGAAACACTAAAGTCCTTAACTTGGGATATCTGCTTTTCTTTCATTAACAGTCATCTTTCGATGTTAGGCTACCTGCCCTTGGTTGCAGAACTTCTCTGTAACCTGGCTCCCCTCCTCAAAGCAGTTCTCTCAGAGTCACTTGAGATGCTGTCTCCCGGGCTTTGAGTCCTGAAAGTTTCTGCTGAATAAATCAACTCTCAACTTTTGGGTTGTGGATATTGTTTTAAGTCAGTGCTGCCATCCAGTGGAAGAATCCAGACCAAGGTGCCCTCTCAGGTCAGGAGAAATCCTGGGCCCTCAAACGCATGTGCTGCCTCCAATAAACTGAGGAAATTCAAACTAAATTCAAGCCAAACATCCCATGACTCCTCCAAAATAGTTGTGGAACAATTAACTGGAAACTATATGAAATGAAATTACTGTAAATACAAACTTGAAAGCTTTACACCAAATTCACTCAAACTGATTAAGACATTTATAACACAAAATCATCAAAATTACAAAGAATCAAGAAAATTTACATGATGTGGGGTTTGATCCACGGATAATAAGCTTTGAGTTTTAATACACAAAAAGCCAGTCCATGTGAGAAAAAACACTGTGGACTTTATAAAGTTAAAGGTGTCTACTAAGAAAGGTATTGACTTTAAAAAAAAAAAAATGCACAGGCCTGAGGATTGCGTCAAATTTTATTTGGGGCAAACTGAGGACTGCATCCCGAGAGGCAGCACCTCAGGCGAGTCTAAGAAACTGTTCCAAGGAGGGGTCGGGGAGGGAGGCAAGGAAGCCAGCATATAGATGTGATTTGGGTGAAGGGGAGATACGAGCAATCAAGCACGTATTCTTTTCACACATGTGGTTTCTACTAGGTTCTGCTGGTCTCATGACACCTTTGCTGGTCACGAGGAACAGTCACGACCATGATGGGTTTACTGCTTTTCTATAGATGAGGAGATACAAGAACTGGGATCATAAAATCAGCTCCTGAGAATGTCTATCCGAAGACTTATCCTCTTAGGTTCCCTCCCCCCACCCCACCCCAGCTCTGAGGGCCTCGTTCCTGCTCTCCACCCTGAACTCCTTTCAAGGAGGGTTAAAGGTCAGCAGCTGCAGCACAAGTTTTAATCCTCGTGCAGGTAGATGGCAGTGCCCACAGCGGTAGCCACTTTGTAGTCGACTAAGATATTATTCAGAAATTCAAAAGACAAGACACAAACTGCGAGGAAAATATTTCTAAACATGTCCAAGAAAGGAGTTGGGTTCAAATGTTACCAAAAGAGGCATGGTGGAGTCCAGCTACTCACCACCCAAAAGCCCCGTAATAGCCCAGTTTGGTGGAAAGGAAAGTTTGCTTTATTTCAGGTGCCAGCAACCGGCTGGGGGGCGGGGGCGAGGGAGGGTGGTGGACATCTGTCCAGAGGCCCCTTTACCTCCGACAAGCAAGAGATGAGAGCTTTTATGGACAGAACTGGGGGCCGGGGCTACATGCAGAAACAGCACGGTCATCTCTAATGGTCACCCACACTGGCCACCAGTGGCCTGACCAGCGTGATCTTGTTTGTTTTCGGTACTTCATCTTCAGGCCCAGGGTCCATTTGTTCCCATTTCTTTGCAGTGAGCTCTCAGAACTGTGGCAGCTCCTGTCCTGGGTTCAGCCTGACCGTCACACAGTGGACTTCTCTTCCTGGGGTTTCAGTATCTGTAAGATGGTTCACAGGATGTGGCTCAGAAGACTGTCTATAGCCCTCGAGAAATGAGTAAAGGTCCTTGACTATGCTTAATGACTGCATTGCTATTATTTACTCTCCTTTGTTTTCCTTTGTTTCAGCATTTCTCATTTCTCTAGTGAAACTTATTCTTTGACTGGTTTTCCACAGACTAAAGGCAGGCAGGGGACATGGTGGGGCGAGCAAGGACCATAGGGTCCTGCTCCGTTTCAGAAACAGACAGAAACCTCTAAAACAAACCCGTGTTAGAAAAGGGGTCAGGGTCAGACAGACACCTCGCCAAAAAGACTCGCACATAGTAAAAATCATACAAAAATATTATAAAATCATGAGATATCACAGCACACCTGTTAGGACTGCTAGACTTCAAATATATGACAGCAACCGCCGGAGGGTGAGGAATAGCAGGAACCTCCCTCTCCGCCTCCTAAGACAGCTGGGAGCTGTTTCCAGAAGCTAAACGGCGCGATCCAGCAATCATGCTTTCACTCTTTAGTTAGCTGCTTTGCAACTATCTCCAAATTCAAACAAGAATGCAGTTACACCCAGCAGCAATGTTCTTAATAGGTGGGGGGCAGAGCCGGCCGCAGGGTGAGGGGCGGGGCGGAGGGTGAGG
>SJXQ01005021.1:167185-180532 GCA_006408695.1 Aepyceros melampus
GCGCCCCGCCCTGCCCCCCCCCCCACCCTGCAGGGCCACCTCCTCTGAGCCTGGCAGACAGGGCCTGGCCGACAAGCGCTGCACCCCACAGTCTCCCCCCAGGGAGCCCCTCCTTACAGCGGGTGAGGGGCAAGCAAAGCAACACACAGCCCAAGGCCTGGGTGGGTCCTTCCTGAGAGGAAAAGGCGGGGCCCGACCCGAGACAGGGTGGCCGCCAGCTTCCGCCCCCCTGCCCTCCCCTCACGGCTGCCCACCTCACCCACGCACCACGGGGTTACGTCTGAGCCCACAGCCCGAAGGTGTGTTTCCAGCGTCCACCCTGCCTTGGCTGCCCCGTCCATCACAGCTGAATACCAGGACCTTCCGAGGGCAGGACGCTAGGCCACCCTGGAGGAGGCACTGCAGCCGCAGCCTGGGGGCGCGGAGGGACGCCACAGCCCCCATCCACACCGAGGCTGTGGGGGCTCGAGCCTGCTCCGTCAGCACACAGCCCAGAGTCCACCTCTCAGGCGACCACCCGCCACAGAGGGACACCGTCGCTCAGAGGCCCCCAGGGCCGGGGCCAATGACAGTCCCAGGTAGCGGCCAGCCACCTGCCCGCCAAGCCCCAGCCAGGCTCCAAAACCACAGGGAGCAACCAGCCACACAGCCGCGGTGTGGGGCCAGGGCCCAGCCTGAGCAGAGAGCACTCAGGGAACAGGGCTGTCGTTCTCGAGTAGGCCTACGAGTGGGTGGGGCCTCTGGGAGACAAAAGGGGCAGCTGACAGGCTAGGGGGAGGGGGTGTCATCTCAGCAAGGGGAGAAGGGGGAGCACACTCTGTGCGTGCACACACGTGCACACACGTTCAGACACAACACACAAACATGCAGAGACACGTGCAGACACACGTGCAGACGTGCACCCGCAGGCATGCACACGTGAGCACACACGTGCGGACACATGCAGACACGCGTGCAGATGTGCACACGCAGGCATGCACAAAGCGAGCACACATGTGCGGACACACATGCCGACGTGCACACACACATGTGCAGCCCAGGATGTGGGAAGGGAACAGAAGTGCACCAGGAAGGGGCGGGTACAGGAGAGAATGGCAGGAGTGGCAGGAAGCCGGTGCCACGCCCGCAGCATCTCTAAGCTCAGCTTTACATCAGGAGATTTGCTGGCTGGATGCCTTTTAGGAAAAAATAAAAAGTGAGGGGGTGGGGGTGGCACAGTGGTAAAGAACCCGCCTGCCAGTGCAGAACAATCCCTGGGTGGGGAAGATCCCCTGGAGAAGGAAACGGCAACCCACTCCAGTATTCTTGCCCGGAGAACCTCATGGACAGAGGAGCCTGGTGGGCTGCAGTCCTTGGGGCGGCGAAGAGTTGATCACGACCACATGACCGCACACACACGTGAGCGGTGAGGAGGGACCAGGCTGGCTGCCCCCACACTGAAGGAGGAGATAGAACAGCCTCCGTCTTGAAAGCAGACTCCAGTTTGGGCCGGACTGTGGACTTTGAACTATATGCCCAGTATCTATGGAAAGGACACACCAACTGGAAAACAGGCCCCGGAAGGAAGAGCCCCAGGGCGCTCCATGACTGAAAGAACACCCTAACTATCTGCGTAACCAAATAGAATCATACATTCTATTACGCTCATTGGGATATGACCACAGGCCTATCGATACTTATCCAATGTTAACTACCTAGGCTTAAGGCAGATGAATCATGGGTTAACTTTGATTGTATCTTTCTTTTTCCTTTGTTCAGACTAGTTCCAGGGAACCTTAGGGTATATAAGCTTTTCACAGAGACTGGTAGGGGTCCTTGGCTAAGAGGAGACTCTGCCTTGGGCCCGCCGGTGTGATAAGCTGCACTCCACTCTCTGCTTTGTCCTTCTGGGTTAGTGTGTTTCCCAGAACGCGTGGCTACATCACCAGCTCTGCACTGATTAAATGTGGGAGGCAGGAGGGAAGCCTGGAGGCCCCAGGCCCCGGCTCTAGGCAGCACCCAAGACCCCACACACAATCCCAACCACGACCTTCACCCTGGGGGCCCAGGCCAGGCCTGGCACAGCCAGGACAGACACGTCTGCTGTCCGCACTGTCCCAGCCGCCATCACAGCCCATCATCCGGAGAAAACCTCACCCTGCTCCCCTGCCCCCTGGTGCTTAGCCTGCTGGGGGTGCCCTGGGGGGCTCCTCTCCTGGAGTGAGGACTCTGGCCTCCGCCTTCTAACAGTTGTTCTGGGAACCACCATCCCACCCTGCCTGGATGGCCACTCTACCTCCCGCTTCCCACCCTGGGAAGCCCCCCAGGCCCCTCCTCCCAGTGGCAGGGGCGTCAGCAGCATTCCCGGGCCAGGGTCCTGTGATGGCTCCATTCCCCCCGCGGGAGCTCGGTGGCTGGATGCTGGATCAGCGCCCATGAGTTCAGTTCTGCACCCTCAGCCCAGCCATGCCGAACACACGGGGTGGCCAGGCAACTGCAGACAGGCCGCCATGTGAGGACAGGGAGGGACCACAGCTCACGGCCCAGAGGCCAGCCAGCAGGGCTCCGGCGGGACCAGCGGCCCCGGATCACGGCTCCTTGCCTGCGGCCAGCCCCGCCTCCCAACGCTCCCCTGCAGGGCGAATTGCCCGGGGAAAGGAGGCTTTTCATACCAAGAAAGAACTTCCATTGTGAAACCACCAACCCCCACCCAGACCCAGCGGGACATGGCCCATTAGTTATTCAAAAGGCAGCCCCAGGCAGCCACCAGCCACCGGGGTGCTGAGCTGGAGAACCCCGCCTTCATGACAGCAAATTGAGAGACAGGGGCTTGGCTCCCCAAGCCAATCGAGCAGCGGCTCCGCTGGGACATTCCGTTCCCAGGGCTGGAGTCTCCTATGACCTGTCCCCTCCCTGCCCCTGGCCAGAGAAAACATCAGACCTTAGATGGGGCCGGAGACTCAGCGAGCCTGTTCCCCACCCTCCCTGGCTCAGGCGCAGCTGCTATCGGGACTCTGCGCAGCCTGGCCTGGGGGGAGCAGAAACCAGCCCAGCAACCAGGCAGGCATTCTGCAAAGCAAGGGCTGGATCTGCCTGAGCCTCCAATGGCGGACCCATTCTGTGGCTCAGGAGGGGGGTGGGGGTGCCCTCTTGCCCCCACACCCCCTGCCCAGAGAACAGACCCCTGCAGCCAGTCAGAGACCTCAGCAGAAGCCGCTGCGCTGGCCTGCCACACGGAGCCCAGCCGGCACATTCCATTTTCCTCAGAGGAAAGGCAGAGGGACCGCCTGGGGGTCAGAACCCGCTGAAGAGATGCTTCACCAGGAAGCCAGAAGGCCACCAGCGCCACTGCGATCGTCTGTGCTGTGGCCCCCCACACAGGGTGACAGCAACCTATGATGTTCACGTATCACAAGGTATTACTCTTGCTTTGCTTCAACCATTTAAAACTGTAGCCATGATCCTTAGCCTGCAGACTGTCCGAAACCAGAAGGGTCAGACTGGGGGCCAGGGTTGGCCAGTCCCAGCCTCGGGTACACAGGGCCTTGGTGAAGGCTCAGGCCGTCGTCCTCACGGGACGAAGGCCCAGCCCCAGGCAGGCCCAGGAGGGCTGCGAGGTCTGGTGGCCGGAGCTCCCCCAGCAGTCCCGGACACTCCCACCCGTGGGCGTCGTGTGGCGCTTACTCCATCTCCGTGCGCTTGGCCTCCTCAGGCGTCAAGTCCTCCTCCACACCGTAGTCCAGGATGGAGCCCACGCCGAAGGCCTTGTTGTGCTGGATCAGGGGCCGGATGGACTCCTGGTCCTCGCCAGCCACAAACTGCCCGTAGAAGGTCATCTTCATCAGCGTGTTGAACAACCTTTGCCCCAGAAGTTTCCTGGCAAGATGCAGCAGCTGAAAGGCAAGGGGAGCGGCTGTCTGGGGCCACCTGGGCTCCTGGCCCCCCGCAGGACTCCCTGCTTCCTCCCTGGCCACACGAAGCCCTGGCATGCTCCCTGGGGCCACACTCGGCACAGGGCCCTGGTTTTACAGCCACACCACCAGAATGGCTTGCTTCCTGCTCATAGGAGCCAGCTGTCCCCAACTCCTCGTCAGAGTTGGCCGGTCCCCGGCGCTGCTCTGACCCCTCTCCTGCCCTGCAGGTTCACAGGTGACCCCAAGGCATGTGGCAGCCACCTGACCACCGCTGGGTGGATACTGTGACTGGCGGGCCTCTCCAGAAACAGCAGTGGTGGGTGAGTTCACAGCGTTGTCTGTATCCACGCCTCGGCTGGGGATGACGGGCACTGGTGTGACTTCCTCCGAGGCAAGCACCCAGAGTTTTCAATGTTTTGCTCACTGCTTATTCCAAGTCCCTAAAACACTGCCTGGCAAGGGGCTGGCCCTGCAGTGGGTGCTGAACAGATGAACACACAGAACTCCAAGTAGCACGAGTCCCATTGGAGGCAGCATGGGCCAGAAGTGAGCGGGGTAACTGCCCCCAAGGGTCTGGGAGGCAACCGCCCATGGGGGGCCAGTGGGGGCTCGGCACTGTCATGCGTCCACCGCAGACCAGCAGCCCAGGCGTGCGGGCCCCAGGGGAAGACAGCCACCCAAACCACTCAGCTTTCTCCTCTACCCGCCAGCACCACACCCCAATTCCTGCCATCTTCATTCAAATGGGCCGAGCAGGTGTCTCCTGCCCAGTGCAGTTCTAGGCTGAGCGAAACAGGGGAGGGACTCCCCTCCTAGTTGCAGGGAGACCAGGAAGGTGGGAGGGGCAAGGTCCTTCACAGGATTCAGAATGGAGGCGAGGGGGTGCCGGACAGGGCAAGAGGAGGGCTCTGCCAGGCAGGGAGGCGACAAAACAGGAAGGAATCAGGACAGGGGGCAGGGGTGGCCACTGGAGGACACACCCACCACCTGTCCGGGAACCCCTGTGCCACCTCCAGCTCCAAGACTGGGATAGTCTACGGCTTCTCAACCCCAGTGAATAACAGAACCCCGCTTTCTTGTGGGGATCAGCCTCAGGGAACCATCTCCAGTCCAAGCAAAAGCATGGGTGAGTCACAGGCCTTCATCCGCAAACCAGCGTCAAACGGCCCATGCCATCCCAAGGCTGACACAGCTGCCCTGCGCCTGGCACTCCAACAGACACTCAGGGGGCCATACGGCACGCCGAGGGCAAAGGTTTCCAGGCCATCACCTCTTCCCATTGGCAGCCTCTGCCTCTGTCTGACTTTATTGCAGCTCATTGTTTTTATAAGGAAGGTTGGAAATGGAAAGTGAAAGCGCCAAGCTGGGAGAGGGCAGCCTTCTCCTGCCTCCCAAGAGCCCCAGCCAGAAGTCAGGGAGTCTGTGGGCCTGGGCAGCCTCAATGAAGGGCAAGTCAGGTCTCCGACAAATCCCAGTTCAACCCAGAGGCAGACAAGGCAGAATCAGGGACCTGAGAGCTAGCACTCAGCTGTGGGAAATCCCTGACATCATACATGCCGATTCCGAGGACTGTCAGAAACACGGTGTGGATGTGGGCCACCTGTCTGCTGTTGGGCTGGCAAGCGTGCCCACCCAGAGACACGTGGTAAATAATCTAGGCTGTACAGGCCACACAGTCCGTCCTAGCCACCCAGCTATTGTGGAGGAGCCCCAGCCAACACTCACTGAAGGAGAAGGAGCAGGGCGATGCTGAGGTGTGGTCCAGGGACCTCCTGGTCCCCTTGTGCCCCTGTGTGGTCAGGGGCAACAACACTGAAGGCCCCACCAGGTCCCACCTTGGCACGGGAGAGGCCAGCCTGTCACAGAGGGCGACGGAGGCACTGGGGCAGGGCTGGCAGTTTAAAGCCCAGAGCAACGCAGCCTGTAGGCTCATCCCGTGCCCAGTGTGCCCTGGGGTGGCTCCGCCCGAAACCAGGTAGCCCCACCCCTTCCCCAGGCAGCAGCATCCTTCTGGCACCCCACTCCAGTACTCTTGCCTGGAGAATCCCATGGACAGAGGAGCCTGGTGGGCTGCGGTCCATGGGGTCGCTAAGAGTCAGATACGACTGAGCGACTTCACTTTCCCTTTTCACTTTCCTGCATTGGAGAAGGAAATGGCAACCTACTCCAGTGTTCTTGCCTGAAGAATCCTAGGGACAGGGAAGCCTGGTGGGCTGTCATCTATGGGGTTGCACAGAGTCGGACACGACTGAAGCAACTTAGCAGCAGCACCAGGAATGCAGACACTGTAAAAGACTTAGAGATGCCTACAGGTGAGGACGGGTGAGGCCAGTTTTCTTGCCTCCCTGCCCACACCCCTTCCCCCAGGCTTTCCGGCGCTGGCTCTCACCCAAGCACAGAGGCTTTCATCACAGAACACCTGGATGTTCTAAACCATTCGCAAAAAGGCCTCCCTGTGGACAAGTGCAGGCCCCCACTGGGTCCGGAGCCAATGCCACAGCTCAAACTGGGTTCCTGCAAGCTGATACTCCCTGGGGCAGGAGCTGCACAGACCTGCACTGGCTGGGCCGGAGGAATTTCTGCTGCAGGCCAGACCACAAGAAGGACCAGGTCTGAGGAGCAGCCCACAAGCTCCACAGTCTAGTCTCTGCCCCGTTTCCTCCAGCACCAGGCACCAAGGTCACTGTCACCAGCAGGACCACCAGTAAGGACGACAGTGGGACAGACAGTGGGACACCCTCGGAGGGTGGGCAGGGCACCACCGACATGACTGGGCCCCGTAAGCAGGTTTGCAGGGCACAGGCAGAGCACCACGGGAGAGGCCACCTTGCTCTCCAGGCATCCACAATGCGGTCAAGGGGCACTGGCCGCAGGCCGATGCCCGAGGGGCAGTGGAGCTGGCCTGTCCCTCCTGTCATCGCCCGCAGTGCCTGAGGACTCCAGCTTCTCTGCTGATTCTGAACCTAGTCCTTCCAAAGCCACCCAGCTCTGACTCTGCCCTCACCACCCATCCGTCATGGCCTCACTTTCACCTCTGCCCAAGGTGTGGCTAGGTGCTCCTCCCGGGTCCAATCTGCCTAGGCTCTACCTGGAGCCAAGGTGCCCTCCACAGGGCCTCACTGAGATGTCAATACCGCCTGCATGCAGAGCCTTCAGGACCCTCAGCACCAACTGGACCCTTGCTTTTAAACTGTTCCCAGGGTCACCCTGACCAACAGCGGCTAAGACACTTCTGCTTTTTAATTTCCCCAATCCCTCACACTTTTCAAAGTCATTGTGCTCAAATTTCGAAAGTCAGACATTTGAGCAGCTTCCCATTCTCTCTCAACACTGTTCACAATGCTCACGTGTGGGGGCCCTAGCTTCCAAGAACTCTGGGGTTCCAGGCTATGAACGGCGCACGGCCAGGCTACCTTCTCAGCAAAGCAGATGACATTCGATTTAATCTCAAGCGAACACTGTGTATTACTGCAGGCACTATACAGCTTAAACTTTAGACTGGTTTTTGTTTTTAGTTGCTATGGTGAAGAATTCGCCTGCAACATCTGACACCTGGGTTGGATCCCTGGGCCGGGAAGATCCCCTAGAGTAGAAAATGGCACCCACTCCAGTATTCTTGCCCAGGAAATTCCATGGACAGAGGATCTTGGCGGGCTACAGTCCATGGGGTCGCAAAGAATCGGACACGACTGAGCGACTGAACGACTGAGCAACCACCCAAGACTGACATGTAATAAAGTTCACTGCCCGAAAGCCGCGTGCAGGAAACACCTCCCTCCCTAACTCCCCGCCACGGGCGATGCTCCAGAGTACCCGCTCTCCACCCTGAAACCTCGTAACAGCTCCCAGACGGGTGAAGGTCCGCGGGGCCCGACCGCATCCCCGCCCCGCGGCCCCGCACACCTGCTCGTGACGCTCCAGCAGCGCAGGCGAGGCGCAGAGGCTCAGCACCAGCAGGCTGCGCGCCAGCTCCCAGCTGCGCCGGCTCCGGTACGCCTCCTGCGTGTTGCCGAAATCCACGGCGGGCACCGGCGGCCGCGCGGTTCCGGCCGCCCCGCACACGGGCTCGGCTCCCGGGCCCGCGGCAGGCTCTTCTCGGGCCGCTGGCGCGGTAGACAGCGGGGCGCGGCGACAGAGTGCGAGAAGCTGCACCCACGACGTTCGCCGGAGACCCATGACTGCTGTCGGCCCACGCCGGGCTTGCCTAAATAGGCGCCCCGGCCCCGGCCCCGCCCCCGCAAGGCCCCGCCCCGAGCTCCGCGCCACGCCCCTCCCCGAGGCTCCGCCCCCGCGCCCGGCCCTGAGCGGGCCTTTGGCAGGCCCTGCCCACCGAGCCGCTCCACGTGCACCCGAGCCCCGCCTTCTCAGCGGGAGGCTGCGCCGCAGAGAAGACCCCGCCCGCTTGGCTGACCTCCCCGGCTCCTCCAGCTCTGCAGGAGCCCACCCTGCACACAAGCACACGTGCACATCTGGGCTTTGAGACCCCGGGTCTGCGGAGAATCCGGGAAGGCGAGGGTGATGCTGCTTCTCCTCAAACCCTCCCACCGACCGGTCCTCTCCCTGGCCTAAGGCTCGAGGGCTGAAGGAGTCTTGCCAACTCTGTTCTCTCCCGCCCTCCCGGTCCCACCGCCCACCCAAGAGGCAGGCGTGGACCACAGGCTCACCTTGGACACCCTGACCTGTCCAGCACTTGGGGACTGCGTGACTGTGCGGCGGTCCTGTGTGTCACAGAATCTTCAGCAGCACCATTCCAGGCTTCTGTGCGCCAGACGCCAGCAGCACCCCTCCCCCAGACCTTGCTAATGTCCCCTGAGGGCCCCATAATCAAGCCCACATTGATGGAGGCTTTTTCACACGTGCACATCTGGGCTTTGAGACCCCGGGTCTGCGGAGAATCCGGGAAGGCGAGGGTGATGCTGCTTCTCCTCAAACCCTCCCACCGACCGGTCCTCTCCCTGGCCTAAGGCTCGAGGGCTGAAGGAGTCTTGCCAACTCTGTTCTCTCCCGCCCTCCCGGTCCCACCGCCCACCCAAGAGGCAGGCGTGGACCACAGGCTCACCTTGGACACCCTGACCTGTCCAGCACTTGGGGACTGCGTGACTGTGCGGCGGTCCTGTGTGTCACAGAATCTTCAGCAGCACCATTCCAGGCTTCTGTGCGCCAGACGCCAGCAGCACCCCTCCCCCAGACCTTGCTAATGTCCCCTGAGGGCCCCATAATCAAGCCCACATTGATGGAGGCTTTTCGACTTTGTCACGGGCCGCTTCCCCCTTCCCTTTGTTGGAGCTGAAGACAAAAAGGGAGAGACACGGGGTATGGCCGAGTCAAGGCCCAAGGGTCAGGGACTTGAGGGTCCTTCCATCAGCCAGAAACTTAGCTCCCCTGGGGGTCCAGGAGCTGAGACTCCACACTCCCAGAGCAGGGGGGCCCAAGTCTGATCTCTGGTCAGGGAGCTAGATCCCTCATGCTGCATTTGAGACTCAGTGCAACCAAAGAAAGCAATATTTAAAAAAAGAAAGAAAGAAACTAAGCTCCCCAAGAGTAGGCCAGCCTTGCGAGCTGGCTGTGGCCAACAGACTGCCCCATTTTCCCTTCATGGATAAGCTTCCTTCCTCCCCGAAACCCTTCAGGGACTCCCTGCTGCTATCTGGACAAGGCTGCTGGCTCAGTCAGGGTCACCGGCCCCCAGAGACCAGGCCCCCCTACTCCCACCTTACCTCTCACCATGCTGGTCAGTCTGCCAGGCCCTCCTCTGAGCTCCGGGTCATGTGAGGGCTGCCTGCTGCTCTCGGCCACCTGTGCCCGCCGCCTGCCCCTGCACCCAGCCCCCTCCCTCTGTCCCCTCCTCCTCAGGGCCCGTTAGCAGGCACACACATCCCGAGCTGGGCACTGCCTGGACCCCAGCTCCCTCCTCTTGCCCTTGACGCCCAGGCACCTCTGTGCTCCTGCAGCTGCCTCTTGATGTGTCTTTATTGAAGGAAGGAGCGTTTCTGACGTGGGAAGTCTGACGCCGGGCTCCAGGCTGGTGCAGGGTTGGGGACTCGTCCTCTGGGCCCCGCCCTGAACCCTGGGTTGCCCTGGAGTGCATCCAGCCCTCGCCTGGCATCCTGGCTCTGGCTTTCCATGCAGACGCCCCGCTGGTGCCAGTCTCTCCTCGGCTGAACGCACCCAGCTGGTCCAGGCTGTGTTCCCCTAGGAACACCTGCACCCAGTTACCAGCAGAGGACCAGACTCCCAGCCCTCTGCGTGTGTCCAGGACAGAGTGCAGCTTGTGTTAGGAGCCAGGATGGGAGGTTCGTTGACATCCTGGGGTCCCACAGCTCACCGCGCTGAGAGTGGCAAAGACTGATCACACACACATTTGGGCAAAATGACGGCACATGTGAAAGCCAAGTCCACTCACGGGCTGACCTTCCCGTGCCCCTGTCCTCTGACAGCTCCACCCTTGCTCTGACTCAGGAAATAGAGGGTAGAGTCCAGGGTGAAACACAGCTGACAAAGGAGAAGTCCAGCCAAATCACAGACAAGGCAGCACAGACGTGTGGCCGTCAGTGCTGGGCCCAGCACCACACCCCAGCCACCCGGGCCAGTCCCCCAGGGCCTGCCTCCCGCACGGGGGTTGCACAGGGTTTGCCATCCGATATCACCTCTGGGTTCCCACCTTTAAGCTCCGGCTCCCATCGCCCAGCTTAGCTGAGGCGGATCTGAAAGGGTCAGACCCCTGGGATCTCAGCAGTGTGGCCGTACGTTCAGCCCCAGGGAAGGGCCCGTCAGAAAGGCTGAGGGGTCTGGGAGGGAGCAACTGGGTGACGGCTCCAGCGGGTGGCCAGCCCAGCAGCTCAGGATGCCCACCCACCTGTCTCTGCCACGCTGTGGGCCCAGCTCTTCCCAGAGCGCACAGCCTCTGGGAGCCTCCTGCTCCCTGTTGCCTCCCACTGAAACCTGGGGAGCATTCTGTTTCCACTTCTTTGGTGAGCAGGACGTTGACATTCTGTCAAAGTTACTATTTTGCCGGCTGCTTCTTACCCACATTTCCTGAAATATTGGTCTGCCCAAATCACAGCTCCGTGTCGGAACTCACTTTGATTTATGACAGTTTGCTGCTTTGCTCTGCACCCATTTCTACTGATATATTTGCTGTCTGCACACAGAGGAATTCACATTTGTTTAATTTGGGGTTTGTCTTCCTCTTATCAGCCTGTACCAAACAGTGCCAGTATTTGCTCCCCTGGAGTGTAAATTCTATCCTGGGTATGTCATCCCCATATCCACTCCCTGCTGGCACTCCCAGATTCTTCCCGAGCTCTCCTTCACTCTGGGATTTGTCATTTTTCTCAGCTGCTACAATGCGACTGCGGCCCCTGGTGCTGAGACTGTCTGCTCCATCCCAGAACTCACTGCTGTGTTACGGGGCGTCACTCTTCACCCCACGGCCGTGCTGTCTGGTGACTTTAAATCACTCGTCCACACGTGCCCTATCACTTGCTCAGTCCTGTCCAACTCTTTGTGACCCCATGAACTGCAGCCCACTTCAGTCCATGGGATTCTCCAGGCACCAATACTGGAGTGGGTTGCCATTTCCACCTCCAGGGGATCTTCCCAACCCAGAGATCAAACCCATGTCTCCTGCATTGGCAGATAGATTTCTTTACTGCTCAGCCAACAGAGAAGCCCTTCACCATGTGTGAGGAAAGGCATTCAGATTCCTCAACCCTGAGTCTTTCTCTGTAAAAACTGTCTTCTACGTGCTGGCAAGCATAGCAATCACAGCCTTCCACCCAGGGAGCTGTGTGGGTTTATGCAGCAGAAACTGAGAGCCAGCGGGGAGGAACAACCTGCCTAGGGACCACTACAGGATTGGGAGGAAGGGTCACCACACCAGGCTGGGGGTCTGCAGGCCAGGGAGGCAGGCATATAGGGCGCCTGCCCCGGCTCAGGCCTTGAAGGGGACCTGCAGCCCCTGGTATCAGCAGGAAGGCCGTGAGAACAGAGCCAGGCTGCTAAGCCTATGCATCTGAGGTTGGCGAAGGGCCTGCCTGGGGAGAGGGTGGTAGGCTCAGCTACAGACACCTCTAACAGGACAGGGCGGGCATGTCGTGTGAAGAAAGACCAGAATGACATGGCAGGGGAACAGCAGCCAGTGGTGACCCAGCTCAGGTTGCATCCCGGGCACACCGGTGCCAGGAGCTCAGAGACTGCATGACGAGGCCACAGGCCATGGCTCGGGGCCAGAGAGGGTCTGGGACCTCTTCCGCCAGGAAATGAGAGCAATAGTACCCACACTCCACCCCCACTGTTGGGATCACTGTTAAGATTCAGTGGGTTCTGAGGGTGTTTAGCACAAGCCCTGGGCCCACCAGAAAACCCGGAGCTCTGCTCTCCTAGCTGCAGGTGGCCCCTGGGAGGGCTGGAGAAGCCTCAGAGACCAGGTCCCCACAGGCCAGGGGGAACACAGGGATCCCAGGGCTTGGTGATGAGCAGGTGGCAGGTGGGGCTCCTGTGTGCAAGGGGATACCCTGCCCCCATCCGTCCTGGGGCCGTGAACCCAGAAGCGCCCCTCACCCAGAGCTTCCTGCGTGATAGTCGTTCCCCAGAGGTGACGGCTAGGCACCAGGGCCTGGACCTTGTGGGCGGCCAGCAGGTCCTGGGCCAAGTCTCAGAGGCAAGGTCATCCAGCGAAGCTGTGACTTCGGTCCCCCCCAACTGCAGCCCTCCCTGGGTGCCCCTCACACCCCATGAGTCTGAGCAGGATGTGAGATATATGCCACCTGGTCCCCTGGGGTTGACCAGAAGCTAAGACTCTTGGTGACACTGGGCCAGCCATGCCCTTCGTATCCAGCCCAGTGATGGTAACCCCCATCCCCGTCCGGCTCCTCCAGGGGGCCTGCTTGGCCTCTCCAGGGATGGGAGTGCCGCCAGTGACAGCTGCTCCAGTGGTATCTGCGAGTGCCTGGGCCCAGTGGGGTCTCCTGGGAGGGGTGCAGCGGGACAGACACATGCCTTCCCGCTTGGAGCTTTTTATCCCAACAAGCAGGGTGACTTCTGTGATTAAAAAGTTATTTTGAGGGACTTCCCTGGTGCCCACAGAGGCCACGGAAAGGGGTGAAAGTTGGGCAGGAACGAGTGACTCAAGGAGGCCAGGGCTGGCGACTCTCGCTTGTATGGTAATGTCTTCGTGTCAATTGCCCTTTTTTATAAAGAATCGCCATCATTTTTTGCAAAAGTAAACATGTCATAAAATAACTGTGTAGCTTATACTGTGGTGTGTAATAATCTGGGCTGGTCAAAGATGGACACATGGGCCCCTGGCCGGCCCCTCACCAGCTCCCTGCACCCCAGGCTCACCAGGGCTCTGTGGAGGTTGGTTTGGTCGGGGTGCAGGCACGGGCCTGGGCTGTCTCCGGGTCACTGTTCAAGGTCCCCAGCTCTTGTCTGGATCCATCCCCGTGCACAG
>SJXQ01005021.1:180728-205621 GCA_006408695.1 Aepyceros melampus
CCGTGCACAGTCAGCAGCTCTACTCCAGCTGGGCCAGGAGCCCGACCACCACAGGGCATGCAGGCCCAGGTGAACAGCGCCCCGGGTTCCCACGGGGGTGGTGCAGGGACTCGGGCCCCTGGGGGGTCCCTGCATGCCCCAGCTGCGGCTGCCGGTAGTGCCCTAGCCCAGGACTGATTTCCCTTCCTGCTCCGGCCACACTTTGAAGTCGGGCCCAGCTGTGCGTACCTCCGCATGCTGACCTTGGCCTCCCCGCCCCCGGCAGACCGCACAGTCCTCCTGTGCAATGTGCCACCTCCTGGAGAGGCCAGCACGCAACCCAGGGCATGGACAACCCAGCCCCGACCGTCCACGCAGACACCGTGCTGCAGAGAATGGTGCACATGGGCCTCCCGTCCTCAATTACTGTGTAGACACGAGTGAGGGAGACGGCAGGCCACAGGAGCAGAAAGCTGTGTGCCCCGTCTGCTCTAGAGAGGCTGCAGGGACACGGGAGGCTCTGGAGGCTGGTTGCCTTCCTCCGCCGTACACACACATTTACACACACACGTGCATGCATACACACACACAGAGACACTCATACACACACACATTTACACACACACGTGCATGCATACACACACACAGAGACACTCATACACACACACATTTACACACACACGTGCATGCATACACACACACAGAGACACTCATACACACACACATTTACACACACACGTGCATGCATACACACACACAGAGACACTCATACACACACACATTTACACACACACGTGCATGCATACACACACACAGAGACACTCATACACACACACATTTACACACACACGTGCATGCATACACACACACAGAGACACTCATACACACACACATTTACACACACACGTGCATGCATACACACACACAGAGACACTCATACACACACACATTTACACACACACGTGCATGCATACACACACACAGAGACACTCATACACACACACATTTACACACACACGTGCATGCATACACACACACAGAGACACTCATACACACACACATTTACACACACACGTGCATGCATACACACACACAGAGACACTCATACACACACACATTTACACACACACGTGCATGCATACACACACACAGAGACACTCATACACACACACATTTACACACACACGTGCATGCATACACACACACAGAGACACTCATACACACACACATTTACACACACACGTGCATGCATACACACACACAGAGACACTCATACACACACACATTTACACACACACGTGCATGCATACACACACACAGAGACACTCATACACACACACATTTACACACACACGTGCATGCATACACACACACAGAGACACTCATACACACACACATTTACACACACACGTGCATGCATACACACACACAGAGACACTCATACACACACACATTTACACACACACGTGCATGCATACACACACACAGAGACACTCATACACACACACATTTACACACACACGTGCATGCATACACACACACAGAGACACTCATACACACACACATTTACACACACACGTGCATGCATACACACACACAGAGACACTCATACACACACACATTTACACACACACGTGCATGCATACACACACACAGAGACACTCATACACACACACATTTACACACACACACACACGTGCATGCAGACACATACACAGAGACACTCATACACACACACATTTATACACACATATTCACCACACATGTGCACACACATACATTTACACACACATGTGCACACACATAGTCACACACACACATGCATACACACACACACATACTGATACACACACACATTCACACACACACACATGCATATACTCACACACATACATGTACACATGCCCATACGCACACACACAATACTAAAACAGAGTACTGAGGCACCCCCACTTCTGCTTTAGTGCCCCTCCCACAGTCCAGGAGCCTCTCTCTGGACCACCCGGGCCTTACTCTCAGCCCCTCAGAGTACTTCACAGGTTTTGAACAAGCTAGTTCCCTTTCTTTTTAACATGTTTTATTTATTTACTTTTGGCAGTGCCAGGTCTCCGTTGCTGTGCAGACTTTTCTCTAATCGGGGTGAGCAGGGCTATCCTTCTTTGCAGAGTCCAGGCTTCTCACTGCAGAAGCTTTTCTAGTTGTGGAGCACAGGCTATAGGGCACGTGGCCTTCAGTAGTTGCAGCAGGCAAGAACCCTGGAGTGGTAGCCGTTCCCTTCTCCAGAAGACCTGCCTGACCCAGGGATCGAACCACAGTCTCCTCCTGCACTTCAGGCAGGGAAGCCGGAAGCCTGGCCCTTGCACCTCCTGGTTTGTTTTCTTGGGGTCTAGGCCCTTTGAGCTGCTGGGGAGCTGAGGGCCAAGGCTGGCCGGCAGAGGGCAGCAGAGGCCATGCAGCTGCCTCACAGACAGCCCACCCCACTTACAAATGAACAGAGCCCCTGGCAAGCCCGCGCACACCCCTTCCCCGCACAGAGCAGAGGCCATCTGCCTGGCCCGGCCAGCTGGATGGCAGGGTCACCCCCGGACCTCCCATCCCGTCACTGAATTTCCTCACTGCATTCACTTGCTTTGTTCCTGTCTGCGCCCCATTTCACAATGCCCACTCATCCAGGCTCAGAGGCCTGAGGTCTCCAGTGGGCGCAGGGCAGCAAACACGGCTCCCAGCCTCGGAGGGAGGGGCAGAGGCTGTGCCTGGGGAGAGTCCAGCCACACGGAGTCTAGCAGGGAGGTGGCATTGAGGCCTGGGAGGCATTGAGGGCTCCTGGCCTGAGCTTGGGCTCCCTGGCTCCCAGACCTCACCTTGCTGCCCCTCGTCTCTGCAGGGAAGCTGACGTGGGATGGGAGTGTCAGACCGATGTGATGGGAGGACGTCCTCGGTGGGGCTGGCGGGGGTCTCTGGGAACCGACGGGCAGGTTGAAGCCCCAGCCCTTTCTCTGAGCGCCGGGAGCAGTTGGGGCCCGTCTGGGCAGGAGCCCTGCAGGGGTGGGCAGTGGGCACAGCCCAAGGTGGTCTGGGAGGGGGTCGCAGTTCAAAGAGCACAGTCCTCCAGGCCCCCTGAGCTGGAGGGTCCCCCTTCAGAATGGGCAGGGTCCCCTGGGGAGAAGGAGCCGTGAGCTGGCCGCCCATCCGTGCAGCCCATTCAGGCCCACCCGCGTGCCCTCCCTTTCCGCGTGGTCTTGCCTGGCTCCCAGGAGCCGTCATTCCCCTGTCCCTGGGCTCAGACCCCAGAGTTGATGCTTGGGTATCCACCAAACCGACCCAGAGGTCATGGGGAGACCCAAACAAGTGCCACAGGGAAGGTGGCAGCCCAGCTTAAAGGGAGTGATGTGAGGGGTGTGAGGGATGTGATAGGGGTGTGTGAGGGGTGTGTGAAGGGTGTGAGGGCTGTGAGAGGGGTGTGAGGGGTGTGGGATGTGTAAGGGANAGAACATAGGCAAAACACTCTGACATAAATCACAGCAGGATCCTCTAAGATCCACCTCCAAGAATACTGGATATAAAAACAAAAATAAACAATTGGGACCTAGTTAAAATTAAAAGCTTCTGCACAACAAAGGAAACTATAAGTAAGGTGAAAAAAACAGCCTTCTGAATGGGAGAAAATAATAGCAAATGAAGCAATTGACAAACAACTAATCTCAAAAATATACAATGTCTTATGGAGCTCAATTCCAGAAAAATAAATGACCCAATCAAAAATAAGCCAAAGAACTGAATAGACATTTCTCCAAAGAAGACATACAGATGGCTAACAAACATAAAAACAAAAATAAACAATTGGGACCTAGTTAAAATTAAAAGCTTCTGCACAACAAAGGAAACTATAAGTAAGGTGAAAAAAACAGCCTTCTGAATGGGAGAAAATAATAGCAAATGAAGCAATTGACAAACAACTAATCTCAAAAATATACAATGTCTTATGGAGCTCAATTCCAGAAAAATAAATGACCCAATCAAAAATAAGCCAAAGAACTGAATAGACATTTCTCCAAAGAAGACATACAGATGGCTAACAAACACATGAAAAGATGCCCAACATCACTCATTATCATAGAAATGCAAATCAAAACCACAATGAGGTACCATTTCCCACCAGTTAGAATGGCTGTGATCCAAAAGTCTACAAGCAATAAATGCTGGAGAGAATGTGGAGAAAAGGGAACCCTCTTACACTGTTGGTGGGAATGCAAACTAGTACAGCCCCTTTTGGAGAACAGTTTGGAGATTCCTTAAAAAACAGGAAATAGAATTGTGTTTTGACCCAGCAATCCCACTACTGGGCATACACACCAAGGAAACCAGAATTGAAAGAGACACGTGTACCCCAATGTTCCTCGCAGCACTGTTTATAATAGCCAGGACATGGAAGCAACCTAGATGTCCATCAGCAGATGAATGGATAAGAAAGCAGTGGTACATATACACAATGGAGTATTAATCAGGCATTAAAAATAATACATTTGAATCAGTTCTAATGAGGTGGATGAAACTGGGCCTATTATACAGAGTGAAGTAAGCCAGAAAGAAAAACACCAATACAGTATCTGCTAAGTTGCTTCAGTCGTGTCCAACTCTGTGTGACCCCAGAGACGGCAGCTCACCAGGCTCCTCCGTCCCTGGGATTCTCCAGGCAAGAACACTGGAGTGGGTTGTCATTTTATATGGAACTTAGAGGGATGGTAATGATAACCCTGTATGTGAGACAACAAAGAGACACAGATGTATTGAACAGTCTTTTGAACTCTGTGGGAAAGGGAGAGGGTGGAATGATTTGGGAGAATGGCATTGAAACATGTATAATATCATTTAAAAGTGAATCACCAATCTAGGTTCGATGCAGGGTGCAGGATGCTTTGGGCTGGTGCACTGGGATGACCTGGAAGGATGGTGTGGGGTGGTGGTTGGAGAGGGGTTCAGGATTAGGAACACATGTACACCCATGGTGGATTCATGTTGATGTATAGCAAAACCAATACAATATTGTAAAGTAAAAAATAATAACAAATAAATAAAAGAAAAAAAAATTAGTTTCATGAGGCATTTCCACAAAAAATATTTTAAGAACATATGAATCAAAACCTTGGCTTTGTGTGTGTATGTGTGTGCATGTATGTGCCTGTGTGAGAGTGTGTTTGTGTGTGCATAGAAATACTTACATGTATTTATATATATATATATATATATATACACTTAAATATAATGTGCAAATTTAGGTAAAGTAAGTGTTGGAAAATTTATTTTAGTGGGTAATTTCCCTTCTTTAGCACTATTATACTTGAAATTTTGGAATACCTATTTGATTGAAGAATATATAATTGAGAAAACGTATAAATGAAAATGTAAGATAACAATCATGCATTAAGTCCTTAAAGAATCTATTTCAGATATCTCCCCTCACTTTTATTTCCTCTGCAGAGAAACAAATTAACAGCTTTCAAAGTATCAAGTAATTCCATGTGTAAATATAGTTGAAATGTTTTTTTTTATTTTCTTACAACTTTTACATGAATATTTAATAATTTGCAGTGAAATAACTTTGTATATATAACAAGGAGAAAATGTCACCTTAATGATCACTTTTTGGCCTAGGTGTAAAGTTATGTCTAGCTTATTTCTTTTCTTAATGATAGAACTTTCAGAGACAGCATGACAAATTTTGTAGGTACAGTTTATTAGGTCATCAAGGAAATGTGATGTTTAAGTAACAATAATGTATTTCATTTAGTTACTTATAGACACTTAAAGATATATCTCCATTTGAGATATTTGTCTTCATATTCATAGACATTATACAGTTATGCCAATGCATATAATAATAAAGTTATAATAAGTACTAGAATTAACATATTGCTTGATTTACATTGGCAGTCAGGGAATAATAATCTTCTGAGGATAATACTGAGTGGAAGGAAAATGATTGTGAATGGAAAATAGTAAGTATATTATTAAGACAGTTTCTATTCATTCTCTTCTTTTTTCCTTAAATGATTTAATCCATTTCTTCTTATATACTGGGAATTCACAGTTAGTACCTAAGATACAAACTTTTGGACCACAACCCCCAAAATATATATTTGTTTGCATTACTGGCAATACCTGAATGCATTCTAAACTCAGTATGTTTAAAACTGAACACTTGGTTTCCCTTCCCAAGTCATATTTTCTTCCATTCTTCAATATCTTAATATATGACACCACTTCTCACACAATTTTTCAAGCCAGAACTTCAAGGTTATTTTTAATTCCTTCTTCAATCTGAGACCAAACTCTGGGTCATAAGCAAACTCCTCTCTACACCACCCAAGTTGAATTACCATCCAAGTTGAACTACCATATTCTTTTGACTAACTTGTTATAGCACCTTTCTTAATATCACCTCACTCCAATATCCTCCAAAGAAGAAAGGTACAGGAGAGAAGACATTTCAAAGGGAAAATGTGTCCAGAGTCACAGAAATGAAACGAATTTTGGGAAACCTAGTATTCTGCCATAACAAGAGCACAACACGTATGCAAGAGTGGCTTAAGGGCAGATAAATTGAGCGATAAGCAGAAGTACACTCAAGATGCATTCAGTAAAGTGATATCAGATACATATTATTTTCCTTATTCTTACCCTGACTTGAAAAGATACAATAATCTTAGCTGCCAGCTTCCTAAAGCAGCATGGGTAGAAAGAATGAGTGTAGTTAAAGCCATGGTGTTGTCAATAGGACTAAAATTTAGTTTTAGTGCCTCAATTGAAAAGCATAAAATTCCACGGAAATGTTTTTCCAAACTAGTCTGTGGCTCTTTCACTAACACATTCATACCCTTCAGCTTAATATTTTTTTGACTTAAATTATATAAATTGTGCTATATTTTTATAGCACATAAAGAGAAATGTCCTTAAAATTGAAGCTTTGTTTGCAGTTTAAAATCAGACAAATTATTTTGTGAAAAGTATCCAGTTAGAAAACAACTTTTCCACCAGTTAGCATTATGCCAGTTCTGAGGGAGGAAGATCACAGAATTTCAATTGCTTATATAAAATTGTTTCTTCTCATTGAAAGTGAAAGTTTCTCAGTTGTGTCTGACTCTTTGCAACTCCATGGACTGTAGTCCATGAATTTCTCCAAGCTAAAATAGTGGAGTGGGGAGACTTTCCCTTCTCCAGGGAATATTCCTAACCCAGAGATCGAACCCAGGTCTCCCACATTGAGGGCAAATTCTTTACCAGTTGAGCCACAAGGGAGAGTTTTTGTTTTATATTCTCATTACTCAGTTAATTTTGACTTTTCAAAATAAAAAAGAGATATCACGGCTATTTAAACATTAGCCACAAAATTTTATCATTCAGTTCAGTTCAGTTAAGTTCAGTTACTCAGTCGTGTCCTATTCTTTGTGACCCCATGAATCGCAGCATGCCAGGCCTCCCTGTCCATCACCAACTGCCAGACATCACTCAAACTCATGTCCATCGAGTCGGTGATGCCATCCAGCCATCTCATTCTCTGTCATCTCCTTTTCCTCATGCCCCCAGTCCCTCTCAGCATCAGTCTTTTCCAATGAGTCAACTCTCACATGAGGTGGCCAAAGTATTGGAGTTTCAGCCTCAGCATCAGTCCTTCCAATGAATATTCAGGACTGATTTCCTTTAGAATGGATTGGTTGGATCTCCTTGCAGTCCAATGGAATCTCAAGAGTTTTCCCCAACAGCACAGTTCAAAAGCATCAATTCTTCAGCACTCAGCTTTCTTCACAGTTCAACTCTCACATCCATATGTAACCACTGGAAAAACCATAGCCTTGACTAGATGGACCTTTGTTTCAAAGTATTGTCTCTGCTTTTTAATATGCTGTCTAGGTTGCTCATAACTTTCCTTCCAAGGAGTAAGAATCTTTTAATTTCATGGCTGCATTCATCATCTGCAGTGATTTTGGAGCCCCAAAAAATAAAGTTTGACACTGTGTCCACTGTTTCCCGATCTATTTCCCATGAAGTGATGGGACCAGATGCCATAATCTTCGTTTTCTGAATGTTGAGCTTTAAGCCAACTTCTTTTTCACTCTCCTCTTTCACTTTCATCAAGAGGCTTTTTAATTCCTCTTCACTTTCTGCCATAAGGGTGGTGTCATCTGCATATCTAAGGTTATTGATATTTCTCCCAGCAATCTTGATTCCAGCTTGTGCTTCTTCCATTATTAGAGAAAGACAAATCAAAAATAAAATGAGATATCACCTCACACTGGTCAGAGTGGCCATCATCAAAAAGTCTATAAACAATAAATGCTGGAGAAGGTGTGGAGAAAAGGGAAAGCTTTTCCACTGATGCTAGGAATATAAATTGATATATCCATTATGAAAACGGTATGGAGATTCCTTTTAAAAACTAGGAATAAAACCACCATATGACCCAGCAATCCCACTCCTAAGAATACACCCTGAGGAAACCAAAATTGAAACAGACACATGTTGCCCATTTTTCATTGCAGCACTATTTACAAAAGCTATATCATGGAAGCAACTTAGATGTCCGTCAACAGATGAATGGATAAAGATATACAATGACATATTACTCAGCCATAAAAAGTAACAAATTACGTCAGTCCTAATGAGCTGGATGAACCTAGAACCTATTATACAGAGTTAAGTATATCAGAGAGAAAAAGATCCTTATTCTAACACATATATATGGAATCTAGAAAAATTGTCAGTTCAATTCAGTTCAGTTTAATTGCTCAGTCATGTCCGACTCTTTGCGATCCCATGAATTGCAGCATGCCAGGCCTCCCTGTCCATCACCAACTCCCAGAGTTCACTCAGACTCACGTCCATTGAGTCCGTGATGCGATCCAGCTATCTCATCCTCTGTTGTCTCCTTCTCCCCCTGCCCTCAATCCCTCTCAGCATTAGAGTCTTTTCCAATGAGTCAACTCTTTGCATGGGGTGGCCAAAGTACTGGAGCTTCAGCTTTAGCATCATTTCTTCCAAAGAAATCCCAGGGCTGATCTCCTTCAGAATGGACTGGTTGGATCTCCTTGCAGTCCAAGGGATTCTCAAGAGTCTTCTCCAACACCACAGTTTAAAAGCATCAATTCTTTGACACTCAGCCTTCTTCACAGTCCAGCTCTCACATCCATACATGACCACTGGAAAAGCCATAACCTTGACTAATTAGACCTCTGTTGGCAAAGTAATGTCTCTGCTTTTGAATATACTATCTAGGTTGGTCATAACTTTTCTTTCAGGGAGTAAGCCTCTTTTAATTTAATGGCTGCAGTCACCATCTGCAGTGATTTTGGAGACCAAAAAAATAAAGTCTGACACTGTTTCCACTGTTTCCCCATCTATTTCCCATGAAGTCATGGGACCAGATGCCATGATCTTCATTGTCTGAATGTTGAGCTTTAGGCCAACATTTTCACTCTCCTCTTTCACTTTCATCAAGAGGCTTTTTAGTTCCTCTTCACTTGCTGTCATAAGGGTGGTGTCATCTGCATAACTGAGATTATTGATATCCCAACAATCTTGATTCCAGCTTGTGTTTTGTCCAGTCCAGCATTTCTCATGATGTACTCCGCAAAGAAGTTAAATAAGCAGGGTGACAATATACAGCCTTGAGTACTCCTTTTCCTACTTGGAACCAGTCTGTTGTTCCATGTCCAGTTCTAACTGTTGCTTCCTGACCTGCATACAGATTTCTCAAGAGGCAGGTTAGGTGGTCTGGTATTTCCATCTCTCTCAGAATGTTCTACAGTTTATTGTGATCCACACAGTCAAAGGCTTTGACATTGTCAATAAAGCAGAAATAGATGTTTTTTTGGAACTCTCTTGCTCTTCTGATGATCCAGCCAATGTTGGCAATTTGATCTCTGGTTCCTCTTCCTTTTCTAAAACCAGCTTGATCATCAGGAAGTTAACGGTTCACATATTGTTGAAGCCTGGCTTGGAGAATTTTGAGCATTACTTTACTAGCCTGTGAGACGAGTGCAATGGTTCAGTCGTTTGAGCATTCTTTGTCATTGCCTTTCTTTGGGATTGGAACCAAAACTGACCTTTTCCAGTCCTGTGGCCACTGCTGAGTTTTCCAAATTTGCTGGCATATTGAGTGCAGTACTTTCACAGCATCATCTTTCAGGATTTGAAATCACTCCACTGGAATTCCATCACCTCCCCTAGCTTTGTTCGTAGTGATGATTTCTATGGCTCACTTGACTTCACGTTCCAGGATGTCTGGCTCTAGATGAGTGATCACACCATCGTGATTTTCTGGGTCTGGAAGATCATTTTAGTACAGTTCTGTTTATTCCTGCCACTGCTTCTTAATATCTTCTGCTTCTGTTAGGTTTATACCATTTCTGTCCTTTATCGAGCCCATGTTTGCATAAAATGTTCCCTTGGTATCTCTAATTTTCTTGAAGAGATCTCTAATCTTTCCCATTCTGTTCTTTTCCTCTATTTCTTTGCATTGATTGCTGAAGAAGGCTTTCTTATCTTTTCTTGCTATTCTTTGGAACTCCTCTGCATTCAGATGCCTTATATTTTTCCTTTCTCCTTTGATTTTCACTTCTCTTCTTTTCACAGCTATTTGTAAGCACCTCCCCCCCAGACAGCCATTTTGCTTTTTTGCATTTCTTTTCCATGGGATGGTCTTGATCCCTGTCTCCTGTACAATGTCATCAATCTCAGTTCCATAGTTCATCAGGCACTCTATTGATCAGATCTAGTCCCTTAAATCTATTTCTCACTTCCACTATATAATCATAAGGGATTTAATTTAAGTCATTCCTGAATGGTCTAGTGGTTTTCCCTACTTTCTTCAATATGCAGAATGAAGCAGGGCAAAGACTAATAGAGTTTTGCCAAGAAAATACACTGGTCATAGCAAACATCCTCTTCCAACAAGACAAGAGAAGACTCTACACATGAACACATCACCAGATGGTCAACACTGAAGTCCGATTAATTATATTCTTTGCAGACAAAGATGGAGAAGCTCTATACAGTCAGCAAAAACAAGACCGGGAGCTGTGTGTGGCTGAGATCATGAACTCCTTATTGCCAAATTCAGACTTCAATTGAATTGACCCCATTACTTCATGCTAAATAGAAGGGGGAAAGGTGGAAGTAGTGACAGGTTTCCTCTTTTGGGGCTCTAAAATCACTGCCTATGTTGACTGCAGCCATGAAATCAGAAGATAACTGCTTCTTGGCAGAAAAATGATGACAAATTTATACAGGGTGTTGAAAAGCAGAGATGATGCTGAGAAAGGTCCATATAGTTGAAGCTATTTTCTTCCCAGTAGTCACGTACAGTTGAGAGAGGTTGACTGTGAAGAAGGCAGAGTGACAAAGAATGGATGCCTTCAAACTGTGGTGCTGGAGAAGACTCCTGAAAGTCTCTTGGACAGTAAGGAGGTCAATTCTGAATATTCACTGAAAAGACTGATGCTGAAGCTCCAATATTTTGGTCACTTGATGTGAACAAACAACTTGGAAAGTCCCTGATGCTTGGAAAGATTGAGGGCAGAAGGAAGAGAGAGTGTCAGAGGATGAGATGGCTGGATGGCATCATCAATGCAATAAACATGAACTTGGGCAAACTTTCAGAGATTGTGAGGGACAGGGAGGCCTGGTGTTCTGTGGCTACAAGGGCACAAAGAGTAGAAATACTAGGTGACTGAATCACAACAACAATATCATGGCTATAGTCAGGTCATCATAGTTAGCTTCTTCCACCTATTAAGGATTTCAGTGTATATAAGACAGCTCACAGGATATGGTTCAGAATAATATCCATAGCCCTCAAGAAGGAACTAAAAATCCTTTACCGAGCTTAATGACTACATTATTATTACATAGTCTCATTTCATTGTTTTCCTTTGTTTCTCCATTTTTCCACTTCTCTGATCAAACTTATTCTTTGGCTAAATTTTTTCCACAGACAAAAAAGCAGTCTAAGTACATGGAGGGGGTATGGGGCAAAGACTAGAGTGTCTTGCTCTATTTCATCACCATATTAGGCTACAAAAGTAAGAGCAAAGTTAACTCAAAAAGCAAAAGCAATGAAATAGTAAAATTATTGCAGAAATTCAATGAAGTATAAAATGAAAACTTTTATATTTTAGCAAAGCCAGAAGCTTATATTTTAAAAAATCACAAAATTAAAAAGCCCCAAAGTTAAATGATCAAGTAAAAATGAGAACACAAAACACCAGTTTCAAAGTGGATGAAATTGTCAGCAGTAATTCTAAGGGAAATAAAATTATTAAAGAATAATAAAAATTATAAATAAATTCATGATAAATTTAACACTTCCAATAAAATAAACATTTTTGAAGTATATCTTGTCAAAATTGATATAGAAAAAATTGAAATCTGAATACCTCTGTATTAAAGAAATTAGTGTTAATTAACCAATGAGTCAATGAAAAAAATGGCCAACATAAATAAATTTCAATTAAAACCATAATCATTAAAATGGCTACAATGGATTGACTGATTATGCCCAAATCTTCCAAGGAGATAGAACAGTTCCAATATTCTCAAATATTGCTAATTAAATGAGAAAGTGTATCACCAGTTTGGCAAGAAGTTTGCAAATTTATTAATATGCAGTAAAGTTGTAGTTGTTGTTTAGCTGTTAAGTCGTATCTGATTCTTTTGTGACCCCGTGGACTGTAGCCCACAAGCTCCTCTGTTCATGGGATTTCCCAGGAAAGAATACTAAAGTTGGTTTTCATTTCCTTCTCCAGGGGATCATGTCTCCTGCATTGCAGGCAGGTTCTGTACCACTGAGCCAGGAAGGAAGGACCATACAATAGTTACTGTAGAGTTAATATACAATTACCATGCAACCCAGTTATGCTACTCAAAAGTATTTCCACAAAATGAATCAAAATGTGATGATTCAGATGATTGTTTGGGTGTTTCTATCAGTGTTAACCATATTAGCAATAACTTGAGATAACCCAAATGTCTATTAATTATTTACAGATGTTTTGTATATCCATCCAAAAGAATCTATTGAACAATAAAATAAACAAAATATTAAAAATGCAACCAAAAGAGATTAACCTCTAATACTATGCTACATTAATGAAATAAAATTAGTACATCCTATACAATTACATTTATATATAAATTTAGACAATGTGAACTAAATTTAGTGACTTAAATTTGTTGCCTGGTGATAGGGTTGAAAGATGATCAGAATTTCAAAAGAGCATGAGAAATTCCTTGCAGATTGTTCTGTATCTTGATTTGAGAGATTGATTCATGGGTGTATGAATATGTGAAAAGATATTACAGGTTACTCTTTGATTCTTTGCAGTTCCTTATATTTCACTATACATTTCTGAAGAAAACCACACTCTTCAAAATAATTTCTGACATTACTTGAATAGGTATATACCTTCCTATCCCTTTGCCATCAATTTTCATCATGATTTAGACATATTCTTTGGCCAGGGCAATATGGGAAAAAGGAATGTGTGCAAGTTCTGAGCATGGGTTTTAAGAGGTATTCCATCATCCCTATTATCCTTACCCATCATGAATTAATTCTTCATGGATTACAGCCTTGTCCTGGTGAAAGGGCTTGTGTAACTCAATGAAGCTATGAACCATGCCATACAGGGCCACACAAGATGGATGGATCACAGTGAAGAGTTCTGACAAAATGTGGTCCACTGGAGAAGAAATGACAACCACTCCAGTATTCTTGACTAGAAAACTTCATGGACAGTAGGATAAGGCAAAAATATATGACACTAGAGAGTGAGCTCCTAGGTTGGAGTGTGTCCAATATGCTACTGGGTAAAAGCAGAGAGTAATTACTAATAGCTCCAGAAAGAATTAAGCAGTTGGGCCAAAGCAGAAATGATGCTCAGCTATGGATGCCTCTGGAAGGAAAAGTAAAATCTGAAGCTGTAAAGAAAAATATTATGTCAGAATTTGGAATGTTAGGTCCTTGAGTCAAGGTGAATTGGTGTGGTCAAGCAGGAGATAGCAAGAGTGAACATGAACATCTTAGGAATTAGTGAACTAAAATGAATGGGAATGAATGAATTTAATAGAGATGACTGTTATATCTACTACTGAGGGCTTCTTGGAGTAGCTCTCATACTCAACAAAAGATTATGTTATATAGTAGTTGGGTGCAATCTCAAAAATGACAGAATGATCTCAGTTCAGTTCCAAATAAACATTGTAGCAATCCAAGTCTATGCCTCAACTACTGATGCTGAAGAAGCTGTAGTTAAGCAGTCTATGAAGACTTACAATACCTTCTGGAAGTAAAACACACAAAAATGATGTTTTTTTTCATTATACGGATTAGAATGCAATAGTAAGAATTCAAGAGATATCTGAAGTAACAGGCACATTTGGCTTTGGAGTAAAAATGAAGTGGGCCAAAGGCTAACAGTTGTGTCAAGACAACACTCTGGTCACAGGAAACATCCTTTTCCAACAAGACAAAATCTGACTCTACATATGGACATTACCAGATAATCTAAATACTGAAATCAGATTGGTTATGTTCTTTGAAGCCAATGATGGAGAAACTCTAGAGCAAGCAAAAACAAGATCTTGAGCTGACTTTATCTCAGATCACCAGCTCCTTATTGCAAAATGCAGGCTGAAATTTGAGAAGGTAGGGAAAACTGCTAGGCCATTCGTCTATGAAAGCAAAAGTAAAAGTTGCTCAGTAGTGTCCAATCCTTTGTGACCCATGGACTATACAGTCATGGAATTCTCCAGGTCAGAATATCTCCCCTTTCCCTTCTCAAGGGGATCTTCCCAACCCAGGGCTTGAACCCACATCTCCTGCATGGCAGGTGGATTCTTTACCACCTGAGTCACAAGGGAAGCCCAAGAATACTGCAGTCAGAACTGATACTTTCTGCAGCGTATCTTCCTGACCCAGGAATCAAACCAGAGTCTCCTCACTGCAGGCAGATTCTTGACCAACTGAACTATCAGGGAAGCACAGGCCATTCAGGTATGACCTAATTTAAATTCCTTATGATTGTACAGTGGGGGTGAAGAATAGATTCAAAGGATTAGATATGGTAGAGACAATGCCTGAAGAACTATGAATGGAGGTTCATAACACTGTACAGGAGGCAGTGATCAAAATCATCCCAAAGAAAAAGAAATGCAAGAAGGCAAAGTGGTTGTCTTAGGAGGCTTACAAATAGCTGAGAAATGAAGAGACGTGAAAGGCAAAAGAGAAAGAGATATACCCAAGTGAATCCAGAGCATAGTAAAGAGAGATAAGAAGCCCTTCTTAAAAGGACAATACAAAGAAAAGAAAACAATAGAATGGAAAAGACTAGAGATCTTTTCAGGAAAACTGGAGAGAGATATCAGGGGAAATTTTTATACAAGAATGGGCACAATAAAGGACAGAAATGATAAGGACCTAACAGAAGCAGAAAAGATTAAGAAGTGACAAAAATACACATAAGAACTATATAAGAAAGATCCTAATGACCCAGATAATCATGATGGTGTGGTCATTCACCTACAGCTCAACATTCTGGAGTGTGAAACCAAGCAGGCTTTAGGAAGCATTACAACCAGCAAAGCTAGTAGAGATGATGGAATTCCAGCTGAACTATTTCAAATCCTAAACGATGACACTATGAAAGTGCTGCACTCAATACCCCAGGAAATTTTGAAAATTCAGCAATGGCCACAGGACTGAAAATATTTCAGTGGTTATTCCAATCGCAAAGAAGAATAATGCAAAGAAAGTTCAAACTTCCATACAATTGCACTCATTGCACATGCTAGCAAGGTTATGCTCAAAATCTATCAAGTTAGACTTCAGTAGTACATGAACTGAGAAGCTGCAGATGCACAATCTGGGTTTTGAAGAGGCAAAGGGAGTAGAGATCACTTCGGAAACATTTGTTGGATCATGATGAAAGCAAAGGTATTCCAGAAAAATATCTACTTCTGCTTTATTGACTGCACTAAAGCCTTTGACTGTGTGGATCAAAACAAACTGGAAAATTCTGAAGAACATTTTACCTGTCTCCTGAGAAACCTGTTTGTGGACCAAGAAACAACTATTAGAACTCGACATGGAGCAATAAACTGGTTTATACCTGGAAAAGGAGTATGATGAGATGTATATTGTCACCTTGCTTGTTTAACTTCTATGCGGAGTAAATCATATCAAATGCCAGACTGGATGAACCACAAGTTGGTATCAAGATTGTTGGGCAAAATAACAACAAACAACATCAGATATGAAGATAATACCAGCATAATGGCAGAAATTGAAGAGGTACTAAAGAGCCTCCTGAAGAAGGAGAAGGAGGAGTGTGAAAAATCATGCTTGAAACTCATTTAAAAATCTCAGATCATTGCCTGGGTCCAGCCCCGGTGAATCCAGGGAATTCAAAGTGGGATGGAGTCAGCATCTAGGAAAGAACTATTAATTAGAGATATAAAGAGATTAGGATAGAATAGTGTAGTAGGAAAATTAGTGGAGAAAAGAAGCTGAAAAACTTGGTTTACACGGAGAACCAGTAAAACTCTGAGACAAGGAGTTTGCACCACCTACATAGGCCACAGGCGTCTTCCCAGTCTCCCGAATGAGCGAAGATACAAAGTGCCGCCCCCCCCCCCTTTCAGATTGTAGAAGCCCAGGCAAAATTAGTAGGCTTGGTGAGCCTCCGTGCTCCAGATGGGAATTTAGGCAGAAAAGAAGAGAACAAGAAAAGATCACATGGGGGAAACCAGTCTTTCCAGGATCTGGTCATTTCTTTATTTTCCAGGTCTGCTTTTATACTTTTAGTTGTACACAGAGATAAATGTAAGAAACAGAGTCACGCATGGTCAGCTGCTCTGACACTTATCTAAAGACAGTGTTCTCAGCATATCTTTGTTCTTACAAGGGTCTTAACATTTGTTTATAATATCTTCTGGTCTGGAGGCCAATTAACATTTTATGGTCCCATCTTTTTTTCTATTGATAAAGATAGTCAACCAGAAAACTTGTTTTCCCTTAAGATCTACTTAGTCTTAAGATAGTGATAAAGTTATGTTCTTACATAGCAAAGACACAATGATTTATAACAAAGAAAAAGGAGTACAGTGATCTATAACAAAGAGAAAATTCATTAACTCAAAAGTCTAGTATTGCTAACATCAAAACTACTATATTCCTTTTTCTACATTCCAGTTGCATCAATTAACATACTCCCAGGTGTGTAAGGAAATGGAGGCCTGGTGGCAATCATTAACTCAGCAATGAAACCCTTCACCAACATAATTTCTAACTAACTCACTAATACTACACTAATAATTTTCTAACTTCTCAAAAGAATCTCTTTTTAGAAAGTTTAAAGCATCTCGTGCCTCTCATGGTTGGGAGGCTGTAAACTATCACATATGGCCTGGATAAATCTGTCAGGCAGGCTAGAGAGCCATCAGAGGAGTTTTTGGACTGAAACACTCTTTTCACACCCAGGAGATTTATTAACTGGAGTCCTAAGTTAACTTCTTTTCAGAGAGAGGTGATAGGGGATAGCCCCCCGTAATGTCAGAAGAGTAGGTGAAAACATAATGCAGTAAGGTAGGCAGACTCTGGTTTTGGGGGTAGATGCTCAAGAATATCCAGGGGAACCCCTGAGGCTTGATCTCGCCTTTGCATAATGTCAAGCCTCCTTCCTCATGACCTTTGTCATGGGCAGGATTCCTCACGCTTGCTCCCGGCAGATCATGGCATCAGGTTCCATAATTTCATGGCAAATAGAAGGGGGAAAAGTAGAAACAGTGAAGATTTTATTTTCTTAGGCTCCAAAGTCACTGAAGATGGTGAAATTAAAAGATGCTTTTCTCCTTGGAAAGAAATCTATGCCAAATTTAGACAACATATTAAAAAGTAGAGAAATCATTTTGCCAACAATGGTCTGTGTAGTCAAAGCCATGGCTTTTCCAGTAATCATGTATGGATGAGAGATTTGGGTCGTAAAAAATACTGAGCATCAAAGAATTAATGCTTTTGAGTAGTGGTCCTGGAGAAGAATCTTGAGAGTCCTTTGGACTGCAAGGAGATCAAATCAGTCAATCCTAAAGGAAATTAACCTTTAATATTCATTTAAAGAACTGTTGTTGAAGCTGAAAATCCAAAATTTTGACCATCTGATGAAAGACGTGACTCCTTGGAAAAGGCCCTGTTGCTGGGAAGGATTGAAGACAAAGCAAGAAGGGGGCAGCAGAGGATGAGATGGGTAATTATCATCACCAACTCAATGGACATGAATTTGAGCAACCTTGGCACATAGTGAGGACATAGAAGTCTGATGCACTACAGTCCACGGGGTACCAAAGAGTCAAACATAACTTTGTGACCAAACAACAACACCAAAAACAAGTAATGAGTTCTCTGTGAACAGGGCCCAATCCTAAATTATGGACTGTAAATATCAAGGAACTTTTAGTAGAATAACAGAAAATTCATAGAGGACATGAAATACACATACACACACACACATCCAAAAAAGCATTAGTATTATGTATTGCTGATAGTGGGTCATTGTTTTTCCTTTATTTGTTTAGTTTTTAATGGAGTATATTTATAATTGATTTACAGTGCTGTTTTAGATTCTGTTGTACAGCAAAGTGAATCTTGATCATGTTTTTATTACAGCATAAACTTTAAAAATGACAATCACATTTCAATATTTAAAGTTTTACTATTGTAGATATATATCCACTGTAGTTTGGAATGTACACATTTTTAAAATGTGATGACAAAAATTTAAAGAGGTATTTCTTCGTAGTAGCAGATAGAATTTCCTGAAGTATGTGAGCCTTAGATTCTAATTCTCCTTTATATTTATATTTGAATAACTATCTAATGAGTAAATCATACAAAATATGTTGACTGAGGGAGATAATCTCTAAAACTCCTGTGCAGTTTAAATTTTGACAATAACTGGTCATTATAGAAAAAAAGAAACAGCTAGAGGGATAATGGTAGAAAAATGAACACAATTTTCTTTATACTGAAATATAATTATTACTTTTTGCTTAAACTTTGTCTTGGCTCTTTTTCATAGTGGTCATGCAAGTTTGGAAAGTATCAAGGCACAGATAATATAAAAATTGCATACTAAGCCCTAAAATAACATTTACTATTAGTACATCTTGAGAATTTTGATATTAGATTTTGTTTCAATTTAGCATGCCTGACTAAAAAGTTGTTATTGTTCACCATACTGTAACCACTTTTCTCTCCACAAGTCTTTTGGATACTAACTTCTTAGAAGAATAAATTCCATAGTTAATATTGCATATTGTGTGTAGGCATGCATATTTGATTTATAGTAATTTTTCAAGCAATTATTTTCGTTGAGTCCTATATGTTAAAACTTTCCTTAAAACTTTAAGAAAATATGAATAATTCATAAACATTAAAGATTTATATCTCTACTTTCTTTATTTTTTCCCCTTAAAACATGTCCTTGAGAATTTACACATTTCTAACTATTTAAGAGTCTGGAGCATATTCCTAGCAGTGTACCTAACACTACTTTACATATTGCTTTGTTTTGTCTAGTATTTCTAAATACAACAGACTTTCCCAAATAATCTTAAAGTTTCCTCCAGGTCAGTGAAAACTTATAGGTGCTGTAAATATGGAAAATTGTAGGAAAATTTTGCTTGGAGTCTGCTTTCATTGGGCCAACTTTCTCTCACAAAGGTGTAATATAACCTATAAGTCACTTTACTCTATTGAAACATTTTTTTTTTAATGAAATGGAGGACTAACTCAAACTGTAAACATCATTCTTTCTAGAAATTAGGAAAAGTGCTTTCAATTTTTTTTAATTTTTTTTTCAGATTTTATTCTATTTTTTACTTTACAATATTGTATTAGTTTTGCCATAGATCAACATGAATCCACTATGGGTGTACACGTGTTCCCAATCCTGAACCCCGCTCCCACATCCCTCCCCATATCATCTCTCTGGGTCATCCCAGTGCACCAGCCCCAAGCATCGTGTATCCTGCATCCAACCTAGACTGGCGATTTGTTTCTTATATGATATTATACATGTTTCAATGCCATTCTCCCATATCATCCCACCCTCTTCTTCTCCCACAGAGTCCGAAAGACTGTTCTATACATCTGTGTCTCTTTTGCTGTCTCGCATACAGGGTTATCATTACCATCTTTCTAAATTCCATATATATATATATATATATATATGCATTAGTATATTGTATTGGTGTTTTTCTTTCTGGCTTACTTCACTCTGCATAATCGGCTCCAGTTTCATCCACCTCATTTGAACTGATTCAAATATATTCTTTTTAATGGCTGAGTAATACTACATTGTGTATTTGTACCACAGCTTTCTTATCCATTCATCTGCTGATGGATATCTAGGTTGCTTCCATGTCCTGGAAGCAATGAAACAATGCTGCAATGAACACTGGGGTACACGTGTCTCTTTCTGGTTTTCTTGGTGTGTATGCCCAGCAGTGGGATTGCTGGGTCAGAAGGCAGCTCTATTTCCATTTTATTTTTTTTTTTTTAAGGAATTTCCACACTGTTCTCCATAGTGGCTGTACTAGTTTGCATTCCCACCAACAGTGTAGGAGGGTTCCCTTTTCTCCACTCCCTTTGCAGCATTTATTGCTTGTAGACTTTTGGATTGCAGCCATTCTGATTGAGTGAAATGGTACCTCATTTTGGTTTTGATTTGCATTTCTCTGATAATGAGTGATGTTGAGCATCTTTTCATGTGTTTGCTAGCCATCTGTATGTCTTCTTTGGAGAAATGTCTATTTAGTTCTTTGGCCCATTTTTTTCTTGGGCCATTTATTTTCTGTGCNAAATGGTACCTCATTTTGGTTTTGATTTGCATTTCTCTGATAATGAGTGATGTTGAGCATCTTTTCATGTGTTTGCTAGCCATCTGTATGTCTTCTTTGGAGAAATGTCTATTTAGTTCTTTGGCCCATTTTTTTCTTGGGCCATTTATTTTCTGTGCAAATTGAGCTGAGGAGCTCTTTGTATATTTTTGAGATTAGTTGTGTGTCAGTTGCTTCATTTGCTATTATTTTCTCCCATTCTGAAGGCTGTATTTTCACCTTGCTTATAGTTTTCTTTGTTATGCAGAAGCTTTTAATTTTAATTAGGCCCTAATTGCTTATTTTTGCTTTTATTTCCAGTATTCTGGGAGGTAGGTCATAGAGGATCCTGCTGTGATGTATGTTGGAGAGTGTTTTGCCTATGTTCTCCTCTAGGAGTTTTTTAGTTTCTGGTCTTATGTTTAGATCTTTAAACAATTTTGAGTTTGTTTTTGTGTATGGTGTTAGAAAGTGTTCTAGTTTCATTCTTTTACAAGTGATTGACCAGTTTTCCCAGCACCACTTGTTAAAGAGATTGTCTTTAATCCATTGTATATTCTTGCCTCCTTTGTCGAAGATAAGGTGTCCATAGGTGTGTGGATTTATCTCTGGGCTTTCTATTTTGTTCTATTGATCTATATTTCTGTCTTTATGCCAGTACCATACTGTCTTGATGACTGTGGCTTTATGATAGATCCTGAAGTCAGGCAGGTTGATTCCTCCAGTTCCATTCTTCTTTCTCAAGATTGCTTTGGCTATTCGAGGATTTTTGTATTTCCATACAAATTGTGAAATTATTTGTTCTAGCTATGTGAAAAATACTGCTGGTAGCTTGATAGGGATTGCACTGAATCTACAGATTTCTTTAAGTACTATACTCATTTTCACTATATTGATTCTTCCAATCCATGAACATGATAATTTCTCCATCTATTTGTGTCCTCTTTGATTTCTTTCACCAGTGTTTTATGGAGAAGGAAACGGCAACCCACTCTAGTGTTCTTGCCTGGAGAATCCCAGGGACGGGGGAGCCTGGTGGGCTGCCGTCTATGGGGTCGCACAGAGTCGGACACGACTGAAGTGACTTAGCAGCATATATAGGTCTTTAGTTTCTTTAGGTAGATATATTCCTAAGTATTTTATTCTTTTCATCACAATGGTGAATGGAATTGTTTCCTTAGTTTCTATTCCTGTTTTCTCATTATTAGTGTATGAGAATGCAAGGGATTTCTGTGTGTCGATTTTATATCCTGTAACTTTACTATATTCATTGATTAGCTCTAGTAGTTTTCTGGTGGAATCTTTAGGGTTTTCTATGTAGAGGATCATGTCATCTGCACACAGTGAGAGTTTTATTTCTTCTTTTCCAGTTTGGCTTCATTTTATTTCTTTTCCTGCTATGATTGTTGTGGCCAAAACTTCCAGAACTATGTTGAATAGTAGTAGTGAAAGTGGGCACCCTTGTCGTGTTCCTGACTTTAGGGGAAATGCTTTCAATTTTTACCATTGAGGATAATGTTTGCTGTGGGTTTGTCATATATAGCTTTTATTATGTTGAGGAGAAGGAATATTTATTTATTTTTAATTGATTGATGATTGATTTACAATAATAGTTGATTTCTGTCATACATCAACTTGAATTAGCCATAAATGTACATATGTGTTGTCCCTCTTGACTCTCCTGCCCACCTCTACCTATTCTCATCCGTCTAGGTTATTACAGAGCCCCAGTTTGAGTCACCTGAGTCATATGATAAATTCCTATTGCCTATCTATTTACATATATTAGTGTATATGCATCATAGTTCTTTCTTCATTTATCTCACTCTCTTCCTTGTCTCTCCTTTCCTTGTCCATAAGTCTGTTCTCTGTGTCTACATCCTCATTGTTGCTCTGTGAACAGATTCATCAGTACCATCCTTCTAGATTCCTTCCATATATAATGTGTTGATATACAATATTTGTTTTTTCTCTTTATGACTTACTTCACTCTGTATAATAGGCTCTAGTTTCATCCATCTCATTAGAACTAGCTCAAATGTGTTCCTTTTTATGGCTGAGTATTATTCTATTGTATATATATACCACAACTGATTTATCCATTCATCTGCTGAAGGACATCTGGGTTGCTTCCATGTCTTTACTATTGTAAATATAGCTGCAATGAATGTTGGAGTATGTGTCTTTTTAGTTTTCGTTTCTTCAAAGCAAAAGTGGTATTGCTTTGTCAGATGGTCGTTTTATTACTAGTTTTTAAGGAATCTCCATATTGCCTTCTATAGTGGTTGTATCAATTTACATTCCCACTTGCTGTGTAGAAGTATTCCCTTACCCTTTCCTATACACCCTCTCCATCATGTGGTGTTTGTGGATATTTTGATTATGTCCATTCTGACTGGGGTGGAGTGATATCTCACTGTAGTTCTTATTTACATTTCTCTAATAATGAGTGACATTGATCACCTTTTCATGTGTTTATTATGTATGTCTTCTTTGGAAATAAATGTTTGCTTAGGTCTTTTGTGCACTTTTTGATTGGGCTTTTTTTTCTGATATTGAGTTAATATGAACTGCTTGTATATTTTGGAAATTAATTATTTGTCTGTTGTTTCATTTGTAATAATTTTCTCCCATTCTGAGGGTTGTCCTTTCACTCTGTTTATAGTTTCCTTTGCTGTAAAAAAGCTTTTAAGTTTATGTAGGTCCTATTTATTTATTTTTGTTTTAATTTTCATTATTCTAAGAGGTGGGTCATAAAAGATTTTGCTATGATTTATGTCACAGTGTTCTGCCTATGCAACTAAAAGAATAAAATACCTAGGAATAAACCTACCTAAGTAGACAAAATAGCTTGATACAGAAAACCATAAAGACATTGATCAAAGAAATCATAGGCAACATAAAAGGATGGAGCATTATTCCATGTCCTGGGTTGAAAGAATCAATATTGTGAAAATGCTATTCACCTAAAGCAATCTACAGAGTCAATGAAATCCCTATCAAATTACTAATGGCCTTTTTCACAGAACTAGAACAAAAAATTTGTATGGAAGCACAAAAGGACCCAAGTAGCCAAAGCAGTTTCGAGAAAGAAGAATGGAGCTGGAGGAATCAACTCACCTGATTGCAGACTATACTACAAAGCTATAGACATCAAGACAATATTGTCCTGGCACAAAGACAGAAGTATAGACCAATGGAAAAGTAATAGAAAGCCCAAAGATAAACCCACACTTATACACAGCTTTTCCTTGGCAAATTAGGCAAGAATATAAATGGGGAAAAGATAGTTTTTTCAATAAGTGGTGCTAGAAGAAGAGGACAACTACATCCAAAAGAATGAAATTAGAACATTTCCTAACACCATACATAAAGATAAATTCAAAATGGATTAAAGACATAAATGTAAAATCAGAAACTATAAACTCTTAGAAGAAAACATTGGCCCTTTCCATTTATAAAAGAAAAAAAAATTCCATTTCACAGGTTGAAAGGCAATTAGAAAAATAAACAAAGAGTGAAGGACAAAACACTAAGATAACATAGAAATTAATGAATTAGAAAATCAAACATAACCAAGTCAATTCTTGTGACAGAGTTCTTTAATAATATCAAAATAATATTTATAAAGTTCCAGCTTCAGTTCTAATGAGGTGGATGATGCTGGAGCCAATTATACAGAGTGAAGTAAGCCAGAAAGAAAAACACCAATACAGTATACTTACATATATATATGGAATTTAGAATGATGGTAATGATAAACCTGTACGCAAGACAGCAAAAGAGACACAGATGTATAGAATGGCCTTTTGGACTCTGCGGGAGAGGGAGAGGGTGGGATGGGTTGGCAGAGTGGCAGTGTAACATGTGTGATATCATAAGTGAAACGAATCGCCGGTCTAGGTTCGATGCAGGATGCAGGATGCTTGGGACTGATGCACGGGGATAATCCAGAGAGAAGGTGTGGGGCGGGAGGGGGGCTGTCT
>SJXQ01005021.1:205672-216488 GCA_006408695.1 Aepyceros melampus
GGTGTGGGGCGGGAGGGGGGAGGTGGGGGTCGGGATTGGGAGTTCATGTACACTCGTGGCTGATTCATGTCCATGTGTAGCAAAACGAATACAGTATTGTAAAGCAAAACAAACTAGAAAAATAAAAATTAATTTAAAAAAATAAATTAAAAAATAAATAAATAAATAAAGTTCCAGCTAGCATAAATACAAAAGGGAATAAGAAAATACATATTAAGTATTACTTTCTCTAGTAAACTTTATTGGAATATAACATACATACAGTAACATGTGAAAACTTAGGACTATGTAATGTCCTTCATGACAATGTCTAATCATAACCCTCTCTTACACAGAGAGGAACACTACTCTGACTTTAAATACAACAAATTAATTGTTGTAAATTATATGTAAATGCTATGATCAATATTTTGTAAGTTATAGTTATTCTTTTTAAAAATTTTCTTTGAAATATAGTTGAGTTGCAATATTTTGTTAGTTTTTAGGTGTATAAAAGAAGAGACTCAGTTTTATATATATATATTTTTTGCATTCTCTTCTCTTTTATGTTACAGTGTATTCAGTATATTTTCTTTTTCTACATAATCAGTTCTTATCAGTTATCTATTTTTTATTTTATATATTTTTGAATATTTATTTTATATATAGCATATATTTATTCTTTTTTCACTTAACAGTGGTGCTTTTGTTGTTCAGTTACTAAATCGTGTCCAATTTATTACTGCATATTGCTCCATTGAAAGACCATATGGCAATTTGGTTATCTAGTTTTTTTGTTAGTCATTTTGGTTTCCCCAATGTTGGCTTACCATGAAAAGCACTACTATAAACATTCATGCTTATGACTGTTGACATACCTCTTTTACACATTTGTTTTATGACTATTTATTTATAGGAGAGGATCTGATGCACTATAAGGTATGTATATAAACACACATAAGTTATTAAAGTTGTAGTTTAGTTCTTTCAGTAATTACAGAAAATTCTTGGCTATTATTTCTTCAAATATATATTCTGCAATATTGTCTCTTACTTCTGGTTCTCTAATTACACACACATTAAGCTGTTGAATATTATTAAACACTTTTGAGAGTCCCTTCCAAAATTTTAATCAGTTGAGAAATGTAAAAATGGAAATATAGCAACTTCATTGCTAATGAAGGTGATAACTGGTTATTTAAGACTGAACTTCTCAAATTCTATTTGTAATGGGTTTCTAAATTAATTCATTTTTGAATTGGTATGAGATGGTATGAGAACATGTTTTATATGGTGTGAGAATGTTTTATATATTTCTCTATCTTTTTAAACTCACTGAAGTTTGTTTTGTTTTGTGTTCTAGAGTATGGTCTATCTCCAGAACTGCAGAATGTTTTAAGTGTACCTTAGAATAATTTAATTCTGCCACTAGAGGGTAGAGTGTTCTGTTGATGTTTGTTAGGTCACTCAAGTTAATCAAGTCTCTTATTTCTTGCTGTAGTTACTCTACTTATTGGAATTGAAGTGTGAAGTATGTGATTAGTATTGTTAAATTACTGAGTTACCTAATATCCTTTCATTTCTAACAGTTTTTGATTCACATATTTTGTTGTTTGCTTATCAGGGGTATATATATTTTTATTGTTTGATAGCTTTTCCTTTTTATTTTTAGAAATGCCATCTTTATCTTAAGTAACACTTTTATTAACTTCAGTTTTGCCTGGCATTAATATAGCTACTCCAGATTTTCTTGTGATTGCTATTTGCATGATGTATCTTTGTTTCAGTTGTCTTACTTTCAATTTATTTGCATATTTAAATCAATATAAAGTGCAACTTAGGCAGACAAAATACAGTTGGGTCTCATTTTGTTATTTGGTCTCATAATCTTTGCTCTCTTAATTGTTTAATCCATTACTTTTATCACTAGCTACATTAATTTTATAAGCCTCATTGATTCATGAAATTTCATGGGATCTACAATGTGGAATGCATTGGAATAGCCTCCACAAAGTGAAAAAAAATAGTTGGTGAGCATTGTCCCACCAAATATTTAGAGTGAGATATATCACTTGATGCGCCTATTTTCACATATTTTCTTTGAAGGTCTAACTGAGAGCCAACAATTTTGTTTCTCAGCTACATAGAAAATAGTTCAAACTTGTTGGCATATAATCTCTGTCAGCACTACTCAACTCTGTCACTGTAATGTGTAAGCAACCATAAATAATGCATAAACAAATGCATATGACTGTATTCCAGTAAAACTTTATTAACAAGAACAGATGGCCAACTCATGGTTCATGGTATGTTGAACCCTGTTCCAACTCATTTAGAGGCTAAATTTTAAAGCTTTCCAGAGTAGGAAAATAATTTGAAGCTGTCCATGGTGCCCTTCTGGGTTTAAAATCCAATTGTCTCAGTGGTATAAGAAGTGTCTCGCATATAGGAATGCTGTGTGGAGCCTCTGACATGCCTCAATAATAGAAGTCAGGATATAAAAACTTTGTAGTGAAATCAAGTTATCTTCTACAAGCAACTTTTATCATTTTATGCAATAGATTCTTACTGAACCACAGGACACAATATAATCATGTGAACTAAACTGCACATCATGAATGAGGACATGACCCACCAAACTATTATTTGGTTAGGTGCCTCATAATCATAATAAGTATTCTATGATTGATAATAAATTATATAAATTTATATAATTTATATAAAAGTATAAATCTGCATCTATACATTTTTGAGCAAGATTAGAAGGCATAATAAGTTATATATGTAGATAATTTATAACTTTAAACATCTCCACCTCTTGAATTATATCCTAGTGTCTATGCACTCATGGATTTATGAATAATCCCCTTATGGCTAAAGCATTAAAAGATCTTGGTTTTGGGTTTTTATGATTTGGTGTAAAATGCTAACGTTATGGAATCACACAAGGTTTCTTCTGAATGGCAGTGCAGATGGAAAGCTTTCCCAGTGGGAAACAGTTTGAACAATATGTCTTATTGCCCAGTTTCTTAGATGAAAAAATTACCATTGATAAAACTTATACTGATTTGTAGACAGCAGCTGAATATTGACAAAATAATATGTATAGGAGTGGCACCCTGCGTGTGTGCATGCTAAGGTGCTTTGGGTTATAACCTATTCTTTGTGACCCTATGATAACAGCCTGCTAGGCTCCAAGAAAGAATACTGGAGTGGTTTGCTGTGCCTTCCTCTATCTTCCAACCAGGGTTAGAACCTATGTTTCTTATGTTTCCTGCATTGGCAGGTGGGTTCTTCACCACTGGTGCCACCAGGGAAGCTCTGGCTCCCCTACCATATTCAATTTTAGAACAGAATATATGAAATAATTTTAGAAAAAATATAAGGATAAATCATTTTTGACAATGGAAAACATACTGAGGGATATTATTTTTGAGAAAAGGAAAACACATGATATGAACAAAAAGGCATACCTTAGAAATGTTACAGGTTCAGTTCAAGACCACCACAGTGAAGCAAATATCACAAAAGAAAAGTGCAATAGCATTATTAAAAAAAAAAAAAGTGTATGTGTTGGTTGCTCAGTTGTGTCCAACTCTTTGTGACCCCTGGTGGACTGTAGCCCACCAGGTTCCTCTGCCCATGGAATTCTCCAGGCAAGAATACTGGAGTGGGTTGCCTTCCTCTTCTCCAGTGGACTCTTTCAACCAGAGATTGAACCCATGTCTCCTGCATTGCAGGCAGATACTTTTTTACCATTTTAGCTACCCAGAAAGCTCTAAAAATAATATGTATACCTTAATTTTAAAATGATTTAAAGCTAAAAAATGCTAACCATCATCTGAGCCTATAGCAATCTGTAGTAGTAAAGTCAAAGATCTCTGATCACAGAAATAAAATGTGATAATAATGACAAAGCTTGAAATATTGTGATAATTATAAATATATGTGGCAGAAATGTACTATGAGGTAATGCTATTGGAAAAAAAAATGATGCCTACACATCCATTGAATATAAGGTTGCCACAAATATTCAATCTGTGAAAAACACAATGTCTGTGAAGTATAATAAAATGAAGAGAAGAAAATAAGGAATGCCTATCTATTCATTTCATTTTTATGCTTAGGGAAGTTAATGAATCACTGAATAGAAACATAGAGCCCCCCAAAGAGCAGTTGGTATGCTGAGCAAAGGGAATATACCACAAACATGATGGCAATTACATGACTAATTTGAAGGGCCAAGTATGAAAAACAGCAACATGGAGTAGAAATTCCAGAAGTCTACATGAGGATCACTTTGATTATTTGGGCCCATATTAAATTCTAAATGAGCAAAAGAGTCCACAAGCTCTGGCAGAGACACACACTACAGGTTGTGAGGTGCATGTAGATGTCAATGATATGAGTTCTTAGAGATGATAAAGTTCTAACAAACAAACAAACCTTGTTCAACTCTCAATATTCAGTTAAGGTCCCTGAAATCTATCTACCAGGAGTAAAGCTATCCTATCTATATGGTAAGGATTGTCTAGACAAGTCCTAACAAATCTGGAAATCAAGGCTCTGTAGGATCAAGATGAACTACTTGGAAATAAATTGCCTACCCAACAAGCAGAACACTCCCTTTAGGGAAGAGATGACAAATTAAACTTTGAAAAATGGAGCCGCCAAAATGTCCTAAATGCATTCAGATATTACCTGACATACGAAGAAGCAAGAAAAAAAAAATACATTATATTAGCAATTTTTAAAAAGGTCAAACCAGGAAAATAGGGTGAATGAGGAATTGTTGAATTAATATAAAGTTTCAATTATGCAAAATTAATTCATTATAGAGAACAGCTTTACAGTAAAATACCTAGAGTAAATAATATATTATGTACTTAATTTGTTTTTATTTCATCTCATCTTTACAATAATCTAATAAAGAAAATATTGTGTGTCTATACATTAATTAAAGTAATGTTCAGAGATATTATTTAACTTTTTTATTAACTAAACTAAGGCTCAGAGATATTAAGTAACTCTCAACATCTAGTCTTATTATTTTAGATATGCTATGATACCAAATATACTAGCAGGATGCCTCATTTTAAATGTCATTAATCATCAAGGTAAACAAAAAATTAAATACAATGTCTTTGTGGATTAATAAGGTATAAGTTTCAGAAAACCTTTGATGTAAATTCAGCAGCTTCAGTGACTTTACTGGCAAAATAATCTCAAATCACACCCAGATTATTATTTTTTTAAGTTTTACTGAAGATTTTTGAAGTAAGAATAGTACATATAATTTTATTTAAACTCTATCATTAGATAATATTATTTTTCATCAAGGCCTATCTCCTCCTTGCATGCATGCCAAGTTGTTTCAGTTTAATCCAACTCTTTGCAATCTTGTAAACTGTAGTCCATAGGCTCCTCTGTCCATGGGATTCTCCAGACAAGAATACAGGAGTGGGTTGCAATTCCCTCTTCCAGGGGATCTTCCTAATCCAGCAACTGAGCCATGTCTCTTGCATCCCCTGCATTGGCAGGTGAGTTATTTACTGCTAGAGCCATCTGGGAAGCTCTATATCCTCACTAACCCTGAGTTTATCATTGTTGTTGTTTCTCTCTCTTCTTGTCTTTGCCCTATTCCTTCTGATCTCTTTACTACTAAGAAAGCTAGATTTAATCTGCCTTGTAAAACCTCAAGTCCAACCTGACTTCATTAAAAGGCTGGTGTTTCAAATATGCTCTAAACAAAACTCTTTACTGATTAAATATAATAATTATACCAGCTGCTACAAATATAAACATATTCCAAATACAGTTCTACCTCGAGAAATTGACCAGTTTACTTATTATTTTGGAAATTCATGATAGAGGTACTTACTTAACTGATGGGTACCTTTATTGGCCCTCCCCTTCTGGCGTTTTCTGAGTAGCAGCAACAGGTGTCATTTAGCATTATTATTAATCTAAATAAGGATGTTAAATTGTTATCTACTTCTGTATAACAGTGTTGCTGGCAAATTAGCAGCCTGCTTGTTTTTTCAAATCTAGTAAGGGAGAGAGTCTCCCTAGCAAGGTCACTATTGCAATGTATGTAACATAATTTTATTTAAAAAAAAAACTCACTTTATCATATTCTCCTTGTCATAGTTGAAGCATATTTCTCACGTACTTAAAGGAGAAGAATAATGCAAAGACATGAATATCAGAAATTTGGGTGATGGAAGCCAACTTGCAGTGTCTGCAACAGTTAGGTTCCATATTCTAGTATTAGAATTGTGTGCTCCTGTGAAACAAATGTATTCCAGTAGGGATTTGTGAGCTGTGCTCTCAGTCATATCAGACTCTTTGCGACCCCATGGACTGTAGCCCACCAGGCTTTTCTGTCCATGGGAGTCTCCAGGCAAGAATATTGGAGTGGGTTGCTATTTCCTTCTCCAGGGGACCTTCTCGACCCGGGGATCAAACAGCATCTTTTATGTCTCCTGCATTGGCAGAAGGATTCTTTACCACGGCGCCACCAGGAAAGCCAATTTAATTCACAGAAGAGGTAGAATTTAGTAAGTATGTATTAAATACTTTAAGGCAAATCACTGAACATGGGCCTGAGATACGACGTTGGATAAACAGGAGTCATGTTACTGAAGTAACATGTTAGGAGAAGTCGGATTGGGAGATTGTTGGCGGGATATGGGGTGAAGACAAAAGATTTACACGAAAGTGAGTCACAGGCAGTCAGAATGGCAGGGGACCGAGGGCCAGGGAGCAGACCCACGGGTCAAGGCTGGGGCCGGACCGCATACACGGATGCGGAAGGAGCTGAGATCCCAGGAGAGGTCTTGGGGGTGGAAGCCAAGCTGAAAAGGAGGAAGAAGGCTGACCGTCCAGGGAAGAAGGGGACGCCTAAAGCACAGGAGACCTGGAGCCAGAACCAACTAGACGAGCAGGAGAACATGCGAGGTGAGGACGGGAAGACCTCTGTCCAGGGCGCCCTGCAGGGCAGACGCTGGGGAACAAGTCCACACCCAGGGAGAAGGCACTCAGACCACCTGCCTTGGTTTCAGAAACATGGCGGGGCAGCCACGTCCACCCCACCAGGCCGCCAGCCTGGCCACAGCTCACCCCGGCTTCCCTGAGGACAGGCTCTGGCTCCACTGGACATTCTGTCCAAGAGAGTACATCTCTCACCATCGTGCTCCCTGAAACTTGAGGACAGCAGACCTCGGCCACGCTAGACCAAACCTCCCACTCACGGGGACACAACCAGCGCTTGGGAGAGAGCACACTTTCAAAACACACAAGCAGGATTCTAGCCATGAGGTCACTCAGTCAAGAACAGAAAGAGATGCTCAGTGCAAGAGTTCATTCATCCTATTTTTTAAAGGGTTAACTGGTCCCAAGTATTGTTATAACTAAATAGCAGCAATAAATATCACATGTTTTGAGAAAAGAAGACGACAAATTCAAGCAGGGATTTCAGAAAGCAAATGAAAAGAGGGCAGTTATGAAATGGAAACAAAAGTCTCAATTTTCCTATCCAAATCTAACTGGTTCAAAAATATTAGCATCACAGATGCAGAATATAAAGATAGTAAATACATTTATTAATTTTATATTATTGCCACAAATTCAGCAGTTTAAAACAGCATTCATTTATTATCTCACAATTTGCAGAAAAGAACCTGGGCATGGCTTAGCTCAAAGGGTTCTGTTACAGCTTTCACAAGAAAGAAATCAAAGTATCAATAGAACTGTATTCTTTTCAGAGGCTCTGTGATGAATCCTCTCCAAGCGATTTCAGCTTGTTGACCTAATTCAGTTCCTTAAGGTTGTGAGACTGAGGTTTCCATTTCTTGTCTGTTGGTTTTAGGTGATTCTCAGCTTCTAGAGCATACTCATATTCTTTAGCTTATGTCCATCCTCCTCTGCCTTCAATTCCAACAACAGATGGTCAAGTGCCTCATATTTTTCAGCTGTCCCTAATTTCTCCACCTGCCTTATATACTCCACTGCTCTGAGTCAGATAAAGTTCTTGGATATTATAGGCTCAGGTTATTAGATTGAGCCCATCAGGATAAAGTCTATTTTCATGTCCCCAAACCATGTTACATCTGCAAAGTCCCTTCTGCAGTCTAAGATTGTGAGAATTAGGACATGAGCATCTTTGCTAAGGGTATTTCTCTATGTATCACAAGAAACAACAAAATGACATTAAGGTCTTGATGGAATTTCTATAAGAAAAAAGGAAATTTTATTGTTTTGCTGTCACAAAAAGGTATAAACTGGTAATCAAAATATGTGGCAGAGATTTAAGAGTTTTTAAGGGCTTTTAGCTGTAATCTCAATTTTATCCAAGAAAATACAGCTTCTCCAGATGCATTTTATTGTAACTAATCTCAACAATAGCATTATTTCTAGGGGCAGTGAAAGCTAAGGTGATTATAAAGCATTTTGTCATTCTCCTATACAATATGGACAGTTCTTAGATTTATGAGAAAAAGGTGAAAGAGGCTAACATCTTTTCATGCAAAATTATCTGTTGGTTTGACAGCACTGCAATAGTCAATATTTTATGGTATTATTATTGTTCCAAGTTCAAACATGAGAAAAACTGAGGCTAATTTAAAAACTGAGGAAAATTCATGGTGATATAATATTACAGTTAAGTGTCAAATCTTGAATGTTTATTTTTAGCACCTAGGATATTAATCCTGCACATTCATACACAAAAGCTGTGCCTGACATTTTAAATTACACTCTATCAATCATTATACAATATTGTTAAGATTTCAATGTTTGTCCCCAGCACAAACCATCATATCAGTAGTTCAGTCATGTCTGACTCTTTGAGACCCCGTGGACTGAAGTCAGTGATGCCATCCAACCATCTCATCCTCTGTCATCTTTTCTCATCCTGCCTTCAATCTTTCCCACATCAGGGTCTTTTCCAATGAGTCAGTTCTTTGCATCAGGTGGCCAAATTATTGTAGTTTCAGCTTCAGCATCAGTCATTCCAATGAATATTTAGGACTGATGTCCTTTAGGATGGACTGGGTTGATCGCCTTGCAGTCCAAGGCAGTCTCAAGAGTCTTTTCAAACACCACAGTTCAAAGGCATCAATTCTTTTGTGGTCAGCATTCTTTATAGTCCAACTCTCACATCCATACATGACTACTATAAAAACCATAGCTTTTACTAGACAATTTTTGGCAAAGTAATGTCTCTACTTTTTAATATGTTGTCTAGGTTGGTTTTACAAGGAACAAGCATCTTTTGATGCCATGGCTGGTGCAGTCACCATCTGCAGTGATTTTGGAGCCCGAGAAAATTAAGTTTCTCACTGTTTCCATTGTTTCCCCATCTATTTGACATGAAGTGATGGGACCAGATGCAATGATCTTCATTTTTTGAATATTGAATTTTAAGCCAGCTTTTTCACTCTCCTCATTCACTTTCATCAAGAGGCTCATCAGTTACTCTTCATTTCCTGCCATAAGAGTGGTGTCATCTGCATATATGAGGTTATTGATATTTTTCCTAGCAATCTTGATTACAGCTTGTGCTTCATCCAGTCAGGTATTCTCATGCTGTACTCTGTATATAAGTTAAATAAGCAGGGTAACAATAAACAGCCTGGACATACTCCTTTCCCAATATGTAACCAGTCTGTTGTTCCATGTCCGGTTCTAACTGTTGCTTTTTTTCACTCTCCTCATTCACTTTCATCAAGAGGCTCATCAGTTACTCTTCATTTCCTGCCATAAGAGTGGTGTCATCTGCATATATGAGGTTATTGATATTTTTCCTAGCAATCTTGATTACAGCTTGTGCTTCATCCAGTCAGGTATTCTCATGCTGTACTCTGTATATAAGTTAAATAAGCAGGGTAACAATAAACAGCCTGGACATACTCCTTTCCCAATATGTAACCAGTCTGTTGTTCCATGTCCGGTTCTAACTGTTGCTTCTTGACCTGCATACAAATTTCTGAGGAGGCAGGTAAAGTCATCTGGTATTCACATCTCTTGAAGAATTTTCCACAGTTGGTTGTTATCTACACAGCCAAAGGCTTTAGTGTAGTCAATGAAGCAAAAGTAAATGATTTTCTGGAATTCTATTGCTTTCTCAATGATCCAATACATGTTCACAATTTTATCTCTTTTCCCTCTGCCTTTTCTAAGTCCAACTTGAACATCTGGAAGTTCATGGTTCATGTACTGTTGAAGCCTCACTTGGAGAATTTTGATCATTAGTTTGCTAGTGTATGAGATGGGTGCAATTGTGAAGTGGTTTGAACATTCTTTAGCATTGCCTTTCTTTGAAATTGGAATGAAAACTGACCTTTTCCAGTCATTTGGTCACTGTTGAGTTTTTCAAATTTATTGGTATATTGTATGCAGCATTTTCACAGCATCATATTTTAGGATTTGACATAGCTCAACTGGAATTTCATCATCTCCACTAGCTTTGTTCATAGTGTTGCTGCCCAAGGCCCACTTGACTTCACATTCCAGGATGTCTGGCTCTAGATGAGTGATCACACCATCATGGTTATTTGGGTCATAAAGATATTTTTTGTATAGTTCTTCTGTGTGTGCTTGCCACTTCTTAATATCTTCTGCTTTGTTAGGTCCATACCATTCTTCCCTTTATTGTGCCCATCTTTGCATGCAATATTCCTTTGGTATCTCTAATTATCTTGAAGAGACCTGTAGTCTTTCCCATTCTACTTTTTCCCTCTAATTCATGGCACTGATCACTGAGGCTTTCTTATCTCTCCTTGATATTCTTTAGAACGCTGCTTTCAAATGGGTATCTCTTCCCTTTTCTCCTTTG
>SJXQ01005021.1:217119-227211 GCA_006408695.1 Aepyceros melampus
AACTTTAATCCAATATTCTGTTGGTAAGCAGGACTGTGCTCCCTCCCTGTTGTTTGACATGTGACCAAACTATGGTGCAGGCAGTGAAGACAATGTTGACATCCTCCACAAGGTCCCATGCATACAGTGTTGCACTCAGTGCCCCAAACCATACAGCAGGCCATCGCTGACCCACACTTCTGCTGGAGACTCCTGGACACTCACAGGTAGTCTGGATCAGTCTCTTGTGGGGTAACCGCTCCTTTCTCCTGGGTCCTGGTTTTGTCTGTGCCCTCCAAAAGTTCATTCCCCTAGTCCTATATAAGCTCTGTAATCAAATATCTCTGGCCTCCAAAGTCAAATTCTGTGCAGGTTCTCTGTCCTTTTGTCAGATCCCCATGTTGGGAAATCTGTTGTGGGTCCCAGAACTTTCTTAACAGTATGCAAACAGGTGCCTTGGTATTAAGACAAGTAAGGTAGAAGAAGTATTAAATATGAATGCTTTTAAAAATTCTCAAACACTTTTCTTTTATAAGCAATCACATTCATGGTTTCCATTGTATTATTTTCTAGTTTTGAAGTGAAGTTGTGATGCTTCTTTTGGCAGGACCTCTTATTATGCCAGTTTAGCTTGAACTGAAACCATGATTAAGATATGTTGAAAGGAAAAACACAATAAATTACAAATTAAAGTTTATCACCAGTTCTATAGATTCTGGGTGCCATAAAGGGCATTTTGTTAAAAGAAATGTTAAATTAGTTCCTGAAGGTTTGAAATATTTGGGACAAAATACACTGACTAAACTCCAAGATATCAGATGATTGAACTTAGCTCCTTTACTGAAAGTAATTAGGCCTAATTTGCACAGGTAAGGTCATTTGAACAACTTTCTGGTGGAAAATAAAGTTAATTGAGATTAATGATTTTTAAACATATTGCTTTTCTATTTAGCATATCAAGGCAATATTTCCTAGAGAACAGAAAATGCTTCAGGAATTCTGAGGAAAGTAAAGCTTTTCACTCTTTCGTTCATTTTGTCATATAATATTGCTATAGGTTTTTGTAATAAATGGTATGTTACTCGACAAAGCAATTTTAAGGGAAGACTAATGTAAATAACTGATTTTTTTTTATTTTTTTGGTAATTTTCTACCTTTTTAGCTTATTTTTTCTATACTCATCCATTTCTCAGTAAACTCCTTTTCCACATATAACTAGAAAATAAAGTTAATTGAGATTAATGATTTTTAAACATATTGCTTTTCTATTTAGCATATCAAGGCAATATTTCCTAGAGAACAGAAAATGCTTCAGGAATTCTGAGGAAAGTAAAGCTTTTCACTCTTTCGCTCATTTTGTCATATAATATTGCTATAGATTTTTGTAATAAATGGTATGTTACTCGACAAAGCAATTTTAAGGGAAGACTAATGTAAATAACTGATTTTTAATTTTTTGGTAATTTTCTACCTTTTTAGCTTATTTTTTCTATACTCATCCATTTCTCAGTAAACTCCTTTTCCACATATAACTGGTATAAATTTCACATAATTGTATTTTCTTTCAAAGATGAAGATGTCAATATTTAGGGAAATTAAGTTAATTACTAGAGACATTACAACTAGTAAATAGTCAGACAAGAATCTTAAACCAAGTCTCTTCAACATTTCAAGCCATTTCAAAGCCTAAATCAAAATAAATAGAATGAGATGCATACTATATACCCACAAATGTACAATTCTCTATTTATATCCTCATTGCATGTTTCATATCAAATAAAAAGTGGGAAATAGATGCTTGTATTTGTTTTAAGCAGCATTACAAACTCACTAATCAGAATAATTTAAAAAAATATTATCTCAATTTTGTCAAAAATTTTAATAGTGATTATTTATAAAGATAGGATAATATGTTTTCTCTAGCCATAACATTTTGGTTAATATTTCCTTTGAACAAATTTGCTTTTCTACAAATGCTTCTTGATTAATTGACCTGTCACTAATTCACCACACTGTAAAGATAGTTGAAAAGTAAAGCCAATTAACTCTGTGGGTCTTAAATAAGATTACAGTTTCCCTCCTTTTATAGAGCGCATATAGGCAAGCATGTAACCTGAATGCCCAATTACTGAAATTAAAAAGAAAAACAAAAAACCCCTGAATTTTTGTCTGTGGCCCTGTTAGAGACTCAATTATACCCCCTAAAATTTCTGTGTTGAAGTCCCAACCCCTCATATCTCATACGGTGACTGTATATGAAGATAGGGCATTCAGAGAAGTAATTAAGGTAAATGATCTCATTTAGGATAAGTCCTAAGCCAATATGACTGCTGTCTTTATGAAAGAAGAGATTAGAACACACACAGAGAAAGACGTCAGATACGTGCACATCCAACAGGGACAAGCCAGTGAGAGCACATGCAGAAGGCAGCCAGCTGAAAGACAAGGAGAGAACCTTTGGAAGAGACCAAACCTTGAGTTAGACTTCCTACTACCAAATCCAAGACAAAGTTTTAAGTCACCAAGTCTGAGCTATTTTGTTATGGCATCCATAGCAAAGTAACATATGCCCTCTTCCATTAAAATAGTTAAATTGTTTTCCCCAGAAAGCTGATAATTATACACATTAGCGTCTACAGATTTTTTTTTTTTTTTTTAAGAAAAGATCTGATATACGTTACATGCATTCTCGGTCATGGTATAATTTAGAGGGGATCATATCAGAAGTTTCTTAGTAGGAAAAAGTATTAAATTATAAAAATGGAAGGACTTAAGATCCTCATTCCTTTCTTTGCCTTTGTCTTTTTTTTATTCTTTTTTTTTAATTGAATTTTTTTTTATTGGAAGACAGTTATTTTACAATGATGCAATGGTTTCTGCTGTACATCAACATGAATCAGTCATAATTATATACATACTCTCTCCCTCTTGAGCTTCTCCCCTCCCATTCCATCTCTCTAGGTCATCATAAAGTGCCATTCTGGGCCCCCTGTGTTATACAGCAGCTTAACACTAGTTATCTGTTTTATTAATGATAGTGTATATATGTCAATACTCCTTTATCAATTTGCCCTACTCTCTCCTTTCCCCAATGTGTCAACCAGTCCATGCTCTAGGTCTGCGTCTCCATTACTTCTCTGTAAATAGGTTAATCAGTACTATGTTTCTAGATTCTACATATATGTGTTAACGTACAATATTTGTTTTTCTCTTTCTAATGTACTTAACTCTATGTAACAAGCTCTAGTTTCATCCACCTTACAACTGACTCAGATTTGTTCCTTTTTTGGCTAATACTCATTGTATATATGGATTTCTGAGGTTGGCATTGTCCAAAGTCATTCTTCTTTAGACATCCAAATGTTTGCTACCACACTCTGCAAGTTTAACACTGGTTTTGGCTAGTGCAGACAATTCTTATCCCTGTGCCAAAAGCAACCATGTAGCCCAAGATATTGTGAATGAAGAAAAAGAAAATCAAAAGCCATTTGGGTAGTATATTGATTTTCATTATATTGATTCTTTTCACTATATTGATTCTTCCGATCCATGAACATGGTATATTTCTCCATCTATTAGTGTCCTCTTTGATTTCTTTCANGTACTAGCTCTTCTCTTGCTCTCCTGTATGTAATATCATCATTTTCTCTGAGTGATTTTTCAGTGCTTTTACTTTCTCTGGTTTAGTTAATTTAATTATAGCTTGTCTATGTTGCATTTTTTGTGCTTATTCAAATGCTTTGGGTTGATTTACCTTCTTAAATGTATGGGCTTATCACCTTTCCATCAAGTTTGGAGCATTTTAAAGTATTACTTTTGAAAAAACAAACAAACAAACTTTTGTTCTTTCTTCCTTCTATATTTTGATTATCAAATGGTGCCATAGAATACTAATGTTTCTATTTTTTTTTTTCTCTGTGTTCTGGACAGCTTAATTTTGACTAGTTCCTATTTCTACCCTGATAAATTTATTGCTTTTCTTTTCTGCAGTACATAATTGTTAAGCAAATCTAGTGATTTATTTTTTAATTTCATATATTTTACATTTTACTTTGAAGTTTTATTTTTCATTAGTTAAAAATGCAAATTCTCTCACCCCTATATTTATAGTTTTCTTTAAATCTTTGAGTATATTTGTGAGAGCTATTTGAGACTGTCTTCTAATTCCATTATCTCAATTATGCTGATAATAATCTGTTGAATATCAAAATAGTATTATTTTCCCTTAAGAGTACTAAAAACATTTTTGGAAAACATTTACTGTTTTAAAGGATAAGCTTGCACATTTATATGGTACACTTTAGAAGATGTACACTGCTAAGAACACTCTCACCCCTATATTTATAGTTTTCTTTAAATCTTTGAGTATATTTGTGAGAGCTATTTGAGACTGTCTTCTAATTCCATTATCTCAATCATGCTGATAATAATCTGTTGAATATCAAAATAGTATTATTTTCCCGTAAGAGTACTAAAAACATTTTTGGAAAACATTTACTGTTTTAAAGGATAAGCTTGCACATTTATATGGTACACTTTAGAAGATGTACACTGCTAAGAACTCATCCACAGAATATTCCAAGTGTTCAATGTGAGTTCTCTAATTTTATGGACTAGAACTGAACATCATTTTGGCCTTGCGTGTGCTCTGGTAATTGTTGATGTTACAGTTTCATGTTGTTGTTTGCCCAGTCTTTTTGAATTTCACAAGATGCAGGCACTAATTTCACCCAGGGAAAGAATTAAAAGGAACCATGTGCCAATTTCGACTATGTTTTCTCTGTGTTTTTCCCTCTAGCATTAACTACAAATTGAGCTAATAGCTTGTTCCCCACCCTAATTCTAACATCTCTCACTTCACATACTTCATATCACCTATTTTCTGTATTAATAGTTATAACTATTTTTTTCTTAATTGAAGTTATTTGCCTTTTGATATTGTATATTTTTTCCCTGAAAAATGATTACATTTGTAATTTTTGGTTGAATTCATTAGCCTTTCTTACCACTTCTACTTTTTGAACTTTAGAAAATGTTTTTACTTTCCAAAATATCTAAAAAATGTTATGTTTTTCTAATATATTTAGATTTTCTCCTTTTTAAAATATGTCTTTGATTCTTTGGAATTTTTCATAATGTTCTTTGTGAGACATAAATCCAATTTAACTTCCCAATATGACTAACTGCTTGATATAACATCATTTTTAAAACAGCTTATTATTTCTCTCTAAAATGCAAAAACTTCTTTTTCTCACTGATGTGCACTTTAACACCTGCAGTTGTGTGTTTTGTGTTTCATTTTCTGGATGATGTTCCTAATTAAATATTAGTTTATTCTATATAATTAATTCTACACATTTGTCCTAAACAATGTATAATATATGGAACTCTCTCAAAAATTATTTACTAAATGAGTATAAACTTTCATACTTATCTATATAAACAGGAAAACCATCTAATCTTGATATAAGCACAATTCATCAATTCTAATAGTTGATAAGAACATGTAGTATCTTTTTTCCCCAATTTTATTGATATATAATATACATGCAGCTGATAATCACAATAATACTAGGAAACATTCATCATCTCATATAGATACAAAATAAAACATGTTTCCTTTCCTTTGATGAGAACTGTTAGTTTTAATCTAACTTTCAACAATGTTCATTGTATTAATGATGTTGTACATTACACTACTAGTGCTTATTTATCTTATAACTAGAAGCTTGTACTTTTTGACACCCTTCCTCTGATCCCTCTCTCATCCACATCTCTATTAACAACAAATCTGATGTCTTTCTTCAATGAGTTTGTTTATTTTTATTTATTATTTTTTTTTTTTACTTTACTATATTGTATTGGTTTTGCCATACATCAACATGAATCTGCCACGGGTGTACACGTGTTCACCATCCTGAACCTCCCCTCCTACCTCCCTCCCCATACCATCCCTCTGGGTCATCCCAGTGCACCAGCCCCAAGCATCCATTTGAAGGAACACATAGCAATATAAACTCCCAGAAAAAATGTTAAACAAATTACCCATATTTTATCTTATCGATATTTTATTATTTAGAATTCATTACATACTTACATTTTATGCATATATATATATATTTATCATTTCTGTGCAATAATAAAACAAAAACAAAATAAATTGCTTAAGGCAGAAGCTAGCAAACATTTTCTGTAAAGTCAGTAAATATTTAAGAGTCTGTGGCCAGAAGGTCTCAGTACAACCAAAGCTGCCACTGTAGCAAGAAGTGCCCATAGACAAACACAAAATGCAATCCAACAGACATGGATGTGTTTTTATATATTTTATATATGTGTGTTATATATTTTTTTTCCACAGAAACTGGTAATAGCTGAAATTTGATTGCTGACCATACTTCACAAACTCTTGGGGAAAAAACAAAAACAAAAGCAAACAAACAGAAAACTCCCAAACTACTATCATACACTTTCCAAAACTTCAGAATTGTTATTGACTCAGGATCACTAACAATTATATTTTCTATACAATATCTTATTCTGATCCATCAAAATGCTTTTGATGGATCATCATTCAAAAAAACATGTTCCATATGGTTTTAAGCAAAACGTGCAATAGAAATATAATGTGAGAAACATATGCAATTTTATTTACTTATATTACACTAAATGCACAACATATTAAATTAAATAATATTGTATTTTATTTACCACAGTATAAACCAAATTTTCTTTTTATCAATAATAAGTTTAAAAGTTCCAGGAAAAAAAAGGAAAATATAAGAAATCCAGAAAAATATCTACCTCTGCTTTGTTGACTACTCCAAAGCCATTGACTGTATGAATAACAGCAAACTGGAAAATTCTTCAAGAGATGGGAATATCAGACCACCCTACCTGACTCCTGAGAAATTTATATGCAGGTGAAGAAGCAACAGTTAGAACTGGACATGGAACAACAGACTAGTTCAAAATTGGTAAAGAGTACATCAAAGCTGTATATTGTCAGTCTGCTTGTTTAACTTATGTGCAGAGTAGATCATGTGAAATTCCAGGCTGGAAGAACCACAAGCTGGAACCAAGATTGCTGGGAGAAATAGCAATAACCTCAGATATGAAGATGACACAATCCTTATGGCAGAAAGTAAAGAGGAACTGAAGAGCCCCTTGATGAAAATGAAAGAGGAGAGTAAAAAAAAAAAAAAAAAAAAACTGGCTTAAGACCCAACATTCGAAAAGCAAAGATCATCGCATCAGGATGCATCACTTCATGTCAAATAGATGGGGAAACAATGGAAAGAGTGACAGGCTTTATTTTGGGGGCTTCAAAATCACTGCAGATGGTGACTGAAGCCATGAAATTAAAAGATGCTTGCTCCTTGGAAGAAAAGCTATGATCAACCTAGACAGCATATTAAAAAACAGAGACAGTACTTTGCCAACAAAGGTCCATGTAGTCAAAGCTATGGTTTTTCCTGTAGTCATGTATGGATGTGAGAGTTGGACCATAAAGAAAGCTGGATGCTGAAGAATTGATGATTTTGAGTTGTGGTGTTAGAGAAGACTCTTGAGAGTCCCTTGGACTGCAAGAAGATTGCACAGTCGATCCTAGAGAAAGTCAGTCCTGAATATTCATTGAAGTACTGATACTGAAGATGAAGCTCCAATACTTTGGCTACCTGATGGGAAAACCGACTCACTGGAAAAAAACCTTGATGCTTGAAAAGATTTAAGACAGGAGGAGAAGGAGACTACAGAGGATGAGACAGCTGGATGGCATTACCAACTCGATGGACATGAGTTTAAGCAGGCTCCGGGAGTTGGTGATGGACAGGGAAGTCTGGCATGCTGCAGTCCATGAAGTCTCGAAGAGTCAGACATAACTGAGAGACTGAACTGAACTGAAATTTAAAAGTTATATGATACATTTTATGTTATTTTTATATACTCATTTTTTAGATTTGGTGAATATGTTTTGCTTACATCATATTTTAATCTGTGCTAACTACATATCAAATGCTACATACCCACAAGCAGATAGTCCTTATAGTGCCCTGGAGGATGAGTCTAAAGAATATTCTTCAAAGCCTCTAATGCAAATTCTGCAAATTTTGAACGTTTTATTTTCCCCCAAAATGTCCAATGGAAAGTTTTTCAGGTATATGCTGGACTTCTTTTTGTTATCCAATTGGTTCTGAAATGTTTCATGACTGAATTCTTGAGAAATGAAGGGTCTGGTCACACCACCAGGAATTAAAATTTTGATGCCTCTGCCATGTAGCTAACAGTTACTTTAAGATGTCATGTGTATATCTAAAATGGGAAAAAATTTACTTTATAAAGTGACAAAATACTGTAGTTGTTACCTCCCAAAATACATGACTGTTATTAATTAATTTGAGAGATTGGCTTTTCATCTCTCTTCCCTTTCTTTTCTCTTAATATATGAAATACATGCATACATAGAGTTTGGGTGTGTATACACATACATATTTACATATGGCTAAAAAGAGAGAATAAAAATCTATTCTGTTTTTATTATTTAATGGTGATATAATATTTAGGAACAATTCTAGCTTTCTCTTTCAAAAAGGACCATTGCAATGCAGTCTTCTCCTTTTAATCACAATATTATTACTAGTCATCTTTCTTTCCTGGGTCTCACTTTCCCAAGCAAAAAGTAGTGTGAAACTATATTTTTCAATGTAAGGAGATTTACTAACACATGGTGACTATTTAATAAGCTAACTGCATGAAACACAACTCCATTAATGGAAGATCTTCACACAAAATTAAAATTAAAAACTCTAATTCAGTATTAACAGTGGTTCTTAGAATTACAGGATGTGATATCAGCCAGAGTCAAATAGAAATTTGTTGCTAAACAGGAACTTAGAGTTTTTTTTTTTTAATCAAATTGTGAGTTTATGCTACAGCTGAGAGTTACATATTTAAAAGCTAATATATGCTATAAATTTTTTTCAACAGTGCAAGCATGAATGAGTATTGAGCTCTTGAGTTTTTGTTTGTTGTCATGCTTAATACAGGGTTAAGAGAGAAGAGATGTAAATAAAATATTTCTCTTGATTCTGTTCAAGAGAACAATTGCCTTCTTAACTATCATTTTGTTTCGTTTTGCTTTTCTTGATTTACATTTGTACCATTTACCTAGACATCTGAGGCTCTTATTTTTGCTCTTTACTTAGAAAATCCACATTTTTTACAGTTATGCATAAACAGTAAATTATATAAAGTACTCATTTTCCATCCAGATTGTAGGGCTCATATCCGAGTACATTTGTGTCCTTTCTGATGTTGGTGTTGTTCAATCAGTAAGTTGTGTCTGACTCTTTGCAACCTCATGAACTGCAGTATACTGGGATTTCCTTGTCCACGATCTCCCGAAATCTGTTCAAACTAATGTCCATTGGGTCAGTGATGTCATCCAACCATCTCATCCTCTGTTGTCCCTTTCTTCTCTTTCTATAAATCTTTCCCAGCATCAGTCATTTTCATTGACTTGGCTCTCTACATTAGGAAGCCAAAGTATTACACCTTCAGTTTCAGCATCAGTCCTTCCAATGAACACTCAGCATTGATTTATTTTAGGATTGACTAATTTGATGTCCTTCCTATCCAAGGGACTCAAGAGTCTTTTCCAGCCCTGCAGTTTGAAAGCATCAATTCTTCAGCACTCAGCCTGAAGAATGTGATTACTCAGGTGATCCATTTGTTTTTTTGTGAATCAATTCCTCTATCTTTTATTAGAAGCCACTATAAATTAAGGCAGAATATTCCCATTAAAAATCATTATAAAATAATGAGTTCAGTTCAGTCGCTGAGTCGTATCCAAGTCTTTGTGACCCAATGAATTGCAGCACACCAGGCCTCCCTGTCTATCACCAACTCCTGGAGTTCACTCACACTTACGCCCATCAAGTCACTGATGCCATCCAGTCAATTCATCCTCTATCGTCCCCTTCGCCTCCAGCCCTCAATCCCTCCCAGCATCAGAGTCTTTTCCAATGAGTCAAGTCTTCGCATGAGGTGGCCAAAGTACTGGAATTTCAGCTTTAGCATCATTCTTTCCAAAGAAATCCCAGGGCTGATCTCCAT
>SJXQ01005022.1:0-25008 GCA_006408695.1 Aepyceros melampus
TTCCAGCCCTTATGGCTCTGGCTGCCTGTCGCCGGCGGGGGCTGGCGGGCAGCCGGCTATTTCTGTTCCATCCCTTGTTCTGTGCGTGGTCCTGGTGGTGTCTTATGTTCGAGCTTTTCGCGTGGTAACTGTCCCATAGTCTGGTGTGCTAGCCTGAATTAGTTCGCTCCGGTTACACGCGGGCTAAGCGCGGGCGTTCCAGCCTGATTCTTAAGAAGCGCTGCCGCCCGAGTCTCCTGCGCCTCCTTGCCCAGCCCCCACTTGCTAGTGGCGGATGCAGGCGTCTGCTCTGCCTCTCCGCCGGGGGAATCACTGCCGGGCTCGCAACCTGCTGGTCTCAATCACCATTCATTTTTCCTCCCTGCCATGTGCCTTCAAGACTCGCCACAGATTCGGCAGTGAGAGTGCTTCCCGGCGTTTGGAAACTTCTCTCCCTTTAAAACTCTTTTCCCGGGACAGGACTCCCTTCCCGGGACGGAGCTCCCTCCCCACCTCCTTTGTTACTCTTTTCGTCTTCTGTATTTTTCCTACCTGTTTTTGAAGACAATGTTCTGCTTTTCTGGATGTCTTATGTCCTCTGCTCACATTCAGAAGCTGCCCTGTAGAATTTACTCAGCGTTGAGATGTTCTTTTGATGAATTTGTGCAGGAGAAAGTGGTCTCTCCGTCCTATTCCTCCGCCATCTTCCCACACCCCCAGGACCATCCCCATTTTTACTTTTAAACTCTGTAATTCAGTCTCAATATGCATAATTGCCTCTTTTAGGGCATCAATCTTCATTTTTAATTTCCTGTCTATAATGTTTTGTGTTGTCAGCATTAAAGAAACATTTTTGGACACAGTAACAACATATTGGGCTGTGTGCACCTGTTGAGTCGACAACAAAGCTGCCACAGAAATGGAAGTAATTGCAGTTATTAAAGCTGATATTCTCAAAACAAGCATGTCCACAAACCGTCGCATCCGCATTAAATCTTGCAGTCGTAGCACAGCAAGGCCATGGTTATCATACAATACGTAGTACAGTTACAGGCACCATGAGATAAGGTGGGCACTTTAGAACCACAAAAGAGCATACATTATATTGAGAAGTTAAACAAGATGAAAGCATATATTGTTTACAAGACACTACATTAGGTCCACCTGTATAATTCAATCGTATGTTAAATTTTCCAGAGTCATTAGTGAAAAGAAAAACATAAGGAGAAGGCAAACATGCTAATACAGAATAAACTGAATTATTTTTAAGTTGGGCTAAAGTAATAGAGGTGGTAGCCACAAGAGCTCTCCACATTTTTGGCTGCCAAAAGGTTTTTCCTTTAACTGTATAGGACAGCATAGGGGGAATAAATTGATTATGATGCCATCTAGTGGTGGCTAACGGCCAAGGAACCGAGTCTTTATTCCAAATTTCCAGCCTATTGATTAGGCCATGGTCAAAGTCTGGGTGAAGACCTGGATTGGGGTTACTCCAATCCTGGATTGTACAATTTTTTCCTCCCAGTATCCTGTAGTCAATTCTAGAATTATAAGTACAAGATTTCCAAATCGGGTATCCTGAATGATTGCCTACAGTTTTCCATATAACATCTGAGGGAGCAACATCATCACAATTTGGATATTTTGGTGGAGCTTTGAGAGAGAAAGACTTAGTAGGGTCAAAGACCCCAGGCATATGAGCCTGTAAAATCCAAACAGATCGACCCCCATTTGGTGCAGATTTAGAGGTGGGGGAATCTGTCACAATTGCCTTCCTAGAGGCTCCAACACATCCTTTTTTTTTTTATAATGAAGTTTCCTATATGACCAGAAGGAAAATTAAAGCAAACAGGAAGATCATCTGCCAATCCCTTAAAGGTATAATTGAAATTAATAGGGTATTGGCCTTTTATATAAGAAGTATAAGATCCTCCCAAAGGCGAGGTTGGTCTGTGTTAACCCGTATGGGGTCACTGTTCCAAGTGACTACTTGAAATGTAGGAGGATCCGGGAGGAATGCCCAATATTTTGTTGGAACGGGAGAGGCGCTTACCTGGCAAGACAGATAGCGAGCATGGCAATAAACATTTTTTCAGGAGAGACTGGAGATCCCTGTAGGGAAACTACTTCCTTCGCTCGTAAACAGAGCACCTTAACCTGTCCCCAGGTGGGTACAGGAGCCAGTTGGGTTGACTGAGCGGGGCGCCCTGATCAATTCCTGAGAGGCAAAAAATTTGGGGGGAGCAATGTCTTGTATCTGAAGCTGCGACATCTGTTTGGTGGGGGCTCCATTCCTTGTTCATCCAGGGTCTCCTGTGTCAGCTCTGGAGTCAGCGGCGCTTCCCGTGCTGGCAGAGGGAGCGAGGGTAGAGATGGCTTCTTCCTTTTCAGTGGCTGCAGAGGGCTCTGGCGTCCGGGTCCGGGGAGTTGAGACATGACAAATCAGCCTGTCTGGAACCCAAATTGGAGAGTCTGCGTCCTGTGGAAAAAAGGCATACCCTCTCTCACTGGTTAACAAAGGATCGGGGCCTTTCCATTGCCTGGAAAGCAAGTCTTTCCATTTCACTAAAGGCTTTGCATTTAATTGCCCCAGGCACCAGTGGCGAAGCATTGCCGTGTTTCTGGACTAATCTCCATTTAAGTTATTTACGACGAAAAGAGCATGTTGTAAAATCTGATGGGGGGAGCTATATTTAAATTTTTTTTAATTTTTGAATTCGGATTTTTAATGTTTGATGTGTTTGTTTTTTTTTACAATGGCTTGTCTTTGTGGGTTATAAGGGTTGCTGGTATTATGTTTAATCTGAAACTTTGTACAGAATTTCTGAAAAGATTTAGAAGTGTAAGCAGGAGCATTATCAGTTTTAAGGGCTTTTGGCAGGCCCAAATATGAAAAACATGTAAAAAGATGTTGTATTACATCTTTAACTGTTTTTCTTGTGCGAGCAGTCACAATAATAACATGAGAAAAGATATCTACAGTTACATGAACAAAAGACAATTTTTTAAGTGAAGAAACATGAGTTACATCTATTTGCCTGAGTGCATTAGGTTTGAGACCGCGAGGGTTAACACCCACAGGCAGGCATTTAATGCAATAGGGCAATGTAAACAGGAACAAACAATCTCTCGAGTAGATTTTTGGGGAATTTGAAACTGATATCGTAAAGCAGTGGCATTTTGATGATGAAGGGAGTGAGAAGCTCGGGCTTTTTTGAAAACCGAAGCCACTGAAGTTTTGGTTAGCGAATCTGCCAGTTTATTGAAAGCATTTAAAGGGCCAGGCAGACCGGAATGAGCCTGGATTGGCTGATAAATAATGCCCAATTTTTTTTTTTAATCTGTCTCTGTAGTCTAGCTAACAAATGAAAAATAGCAGTTTTATTTTTGGGCAGAACTGTAGTTTTAATGTGTGGAAACAGTCTGACCACATATTGAGAATCAGAGTAAAGGTTAAATATTTTATTTTTATTTTTATTTTTTTGCAAACATAACAAAGGCCTCTATAACGGCTGTAATCTCCGCCCTTTGAGCTGAAGTTTTTGTGTCTCTAAAACCTTTTGACAATCTCTTGTAACTATGGAAGCTCTGTCGTTTGTTGACCCGTCAGTGAAGGCTATTGGAGCACTCAGAATCGGGGACTGTTTACATCTAACAGGAAAAATAACTGGATGTTTGGACATAAAATTTAGCAAGACATGTGTGGGCAAATGATGTAAAATTTGACCACAATAATTTTTCATTGTAACCTGTCAATCTTTATCAAAGATCAGGAGAGCATCGAGCTGTTTTTTATTATAGGGAATTATAATTTTTGTTGGCTCTTTATTAAACAATTTAATGTTCTTTTATTTTTTAATTATTGATTTGACATTTAGACCAGGATAAGAAGCCATGACATTTTTAGCTTGGGCGGGAAGTTGGATCTATTTTAAAGAAGCATTTTGCCACACAACACCCGTAGGCGCTATTGGAGTAGGTAAACAAAGGAACTGCCAAATGGCCGTTAAATCAATTTTTTAAAGATAACTATTTGATAAGGCTGTTTTTATTTTGTCTAGGGCCTCTTGAGTCTCAGCGGTTAATTGTCTCTTAGAAGATGGATCAGGTCACCGCGTAAAATATTAAAAAGAGGCTTTAATTCAGCAGTGGTTAATTTTAAATATAGTCTGATTTAGTTAATATTACCCAAAAGTTTTTGGTAATCATTTAAAGTAACAACGTGATCTTTTTTTAATTGCAGCAGGGCATGAGTCACTGTTTTTGTATTAATGACTCTTTTCAAATAAGTTATAGGCGGGTTAATTTGAATTTTTTTGGAGTAATTATTAAACTTTTATCAGTTAATGTCTGAGTCAAATCTTGAAGGACAGTTTGTAAGTGAGCTCTATCAGGATGAGGTATTAAAATATTATTTATATAGTGAATTACATATATATATATCTGTTTATATTTAACCCTTGTATCTTTTAAAGTGGTGTTAACAAATTTTTGGCATAGGGTGGGGCTATTTTTTATACACTGAGGCAAAACCTTTCACTGAAACCGCAAATAAGGCTGTTTAAGATTTTTAGATGGTAAGCTAAAGGCAAATCACTTTTTATCCTCAGCATTTAAAGGGATGGTGAAAAAACAATTATGTAAGTCAATCACAATTATATTATATCTCTTTGGAATAGCTTCTGGAGAAGGGAGCTCAGGTTGTAAGGCCCCTATGTCTTTTATGGTGGCATTAATTGCTCTCAAATCTTGCAAAAGTCTCTATTTATCAGATTTTTTTTTAATAACAAAAATAAGAGTGTTTTAGGGGCTATTGGAGGGCTCAATATGTCCTAAGTCTAACTGTTTAAAAATTAACGCTTTAGCTGCCAGCAATTTTTCTTTTTTTAGGCAGAGGCCCTTGTTTTACTCATATCGGATCTTGAGATTTTTATATAATGGGGTCGGCAGCAGAAACAATGGCCCCCATTATAAATTTGGATAGCCCAGTCCAGTACATAACCGTCGAGGAGTAGGGCAAATTGGCTCAATTATTTTTGTCTGTTGTTTATTTAAACTTCTGAAGGGATCATAGCCCATTTGCAGCATTTGAGAGGGCACTTTGTCATTAGGGCTAAAAAGCAACACTCTCTTTGAGACAGCACGTCTCTCCCCCACAGGGTAAAGGGGAGCGAGGGAAGGACATAATTACAGGTATCTTTAAATTGTCAATCTAAAATTTGTGTATTTTAGCTACAGCGGAGGCTGTTTTTATCCCCACCAAATTATTTTTAGTAGTATGTGTAGGCCAGGAGTTAGGCTAGTTTTTCTCTGAAATATAAGAAACATCAGTTTTTGTGTCTAATAATCTCACAATAGACTTGCCATTAATCAGAATAGTTTTTATAGGACGTTTTTGAGTAATTTTTGTTATCTAAAAAGCCATATCACTAGATCTAAATCTCTTTTTTTTTGCCTCTCACTCTTAGTAGCTGTGTGTTTTATGGTAGTGCTATAAGGCAAAAGTAGGAGCTGTGTGTGTGTGTGTGTGTGTGTGTGTGTGTGTGTGTGTGTTTTGTCTCTGACGTATCTGAAAAGTTTTAGTTGGGGGTGAAATCATTATGTGATTTTTTTTTTTTTTGTATATTCTGAGTCAATTATTTCAGGAATAATTGTGAGACCTTGTATAGCCAAGGAGCTTTTGTCTAAACTAATTTTTATTAAACCTGCAGGTAACGGACCTTTAACTCCAGTAGGAACTTTTATAGTGGGGCTGTCTGGCGTCAATATTGTTGAGGTGGTGGAACTGAGGTCCAGTCCTGTGCTGCCTAGGGTTGTTTTCAGGAGTTTTGAGATGGGACGAAGGGAATGAACGGGTTTATTGACGCTGGTGCTGCCCCAATTGTTGTCAGGGCCTGAGGCGGGCCCCTCAACCCGTTTTTCGACTGCTGGTTGGGAACTAGCAAGGTTTTGTTTTTATGGATTTTTGATCTATAATCCTTAGCCCAGTGATATCTCTTTTGGCAGTGAGGGCAAGGAGTCTTAGGGAGTGGAGCAGCCGCAGATGGAGAGGAGGAATTTGGCACAGAAGGAGCGGCTGCTTTTTGGGGACAAGTGCACATAAAGTGCCCCTCCCGTCTGCAAGAAAAGCAGGTCTTGGTAAAAGGACCCTTTGTGGAATAGTTTTGTTTGTAAAAAAAGACTGTACTGTCTGCTGATAAGAATTTTTTTTTTCATAGCTGCAGCTATAGCAACACCCTGCATCATCGCTGGCCCTATATCTGTATACTGCCTGATATAATCTGTTATTTGCCCTGTCTTTTAAATAGAACATATAATGGCTTGACAGGTAGAATTAGCATTTTTAAATGCAAGTTGTTTTATTAGTATAGCCCCTGTCTCAGTATTGGAAACCACTCTGTTGAATGTCTGTACAAGTCGTGAGATAAAATCTTTATACGGCTATTTTGGTTTTTGTTTAATATTTGAAAAGGAAGAACTTGATTTTTTTTTTTTTTTAAGGCAACGAGGGCCAGGCTGTAAGGGTTCAGGCAGTTATTTGATCTAAAGTGGTTTTTTCCAATGCCATTTGGTCTCTAAGTGAATTGAATTTAGCAGACTTTACCAACATATTTTTTATAATATATGCAAGGCCTTATTTTTTGTTAGCATCGGCCTGTTTTTGGGCAAGATCTTTAAATTTAGCTTTTTAAAGTACATATTGTCTTCTAGACAGACAAGCTTTATCGACTGTCTTTTAGTCACGGGGTGTCATCTATCTGCCTACTAAAGCCTCGATCAGTGTCATAGTGTATGGGGCTTTAGACCCATACAAAGCACAAGCCTGTTTAAGTTTTTTAATCATTTTTATAGGAATAGGTTTTCAGCGGGGGACTGTTTTCCCATCAAGTCTCTCAAATATTATAGGAAAACAAGCCTCAAGATGAGGGTCAATTTTACCATCAGGGCTAGATGAAACTTTTTTTGGGGTGATTTTTAAAGGAGGCCCCCTCACCCTTATAAAGAGGGGGTGGAAGGGGGTGTCTTATGTCACTTTCACCGTATTTTGGGGATTTAGTAGCTTGCCTTTTAGATCTCGCTGATGTTTTAACTGGGGACATCTCTCTTAAGTCTCTGGAAGTAGAGAGGTTAATGAATGAGATCTCTTTTCAATTTTTGAAGGGAGGTGGTGTGGTGAGGACGATTTTTTTTTAGCTCTGTGGAGCAAATGACCGAATTGGAGAAGTTTTTTTTTTTAGGCTCTTAGGAGCATCTTTATTTAATAGAGGCAAATCTTTATCAGCATCATCTTGAATTTTTTTTTAATCCTTTTTATCTGAAGGCTGATCTCTCCCCTCTTTTCTATCTTTTACTTTTTTCTGGGTAGTCATTGCAGCTAGGATTTTATTTAGCTGTGGATAACTAAAGGTAGCCTCTTTGTTTTATTTTTTTTGTATCTTGTTTTTTAGCTTTTTTTTAATAAGTACTTTTTTAAATTTATGAGCTGGGTTTATAGCATCTCTAATCATATTTTATAAGGAAAAGGTGTCAGCAGGCACCCCTTTTTGACCATGTTGAGCACAACAAGCTTTTAGTTTTGTTGTTGTTGTTTTTTTTTTAACTAACAGTGTCTTTTTTTTGGAAACCAAGGACAATGTTCTTGTATGAAAGTAAAAAAAGATTGAACATTAGCTTTTTTAACTTTAATTATTTTTTATTAAGCAATTGCAAGATTATTTTAATAAAAAGCTCTCTTTTCTGTGACTCACTGTTACCCATGTCAGAGATTTATATAGAGAAAGATTTGTTTTGTAAAGGAGGATTTGTTTAACTTTTAAGAAATTGATTTTTTTTTTTTTGCAATCTTTAAGAGCGGGCGTGTTTTGGCCCTACAAAAGGTTTGTTTTAACTGTGAAGAGTGGTTTAGTTTTAACCTAATTTATTAAGTTTTTTGTAACCCCTTTTTAACCTCACAGCCAAGTTTTTTTGTAACCCTTAATCAATCGAGTTTTTTTAAACCCCTTATTTTTTAATCATTTAACTCTGCCTATGGCAGGCGTGTCCCAGACACCCTAATTGGGGTCTCCTTTGTCTCGAATGATGAGAGACCTACCTTTGTAAAGTCCCTGTTCAGGTGCCACTTGCCAAGCTGCAGCCCCGGTGGATCCAGGGATATTCAAAGCGGGGACAGAGCAGATGACATAGGACAGGACAGGATGCTCAGGACAGGATAGGATAGTAGGAAATTAGTAGAAAAATAGAAGGCTGAATAACTTGGTTTATGAGGAAAGCCAATAAAACCTCAAGACAAGAGGTTTGCACCATCTACATCAGCCACTGGCGTCCACTTAAGTCCCTAAAGGGGACCCCATCATCGGGCCTCTTCTCTCGCAGAACTTATAGCCAGGGCTAACAAGTAGACATGGTGAACTTCCCGCTCCAGATGGGAATTCAGCCTGGAATTAAAGTACAAGAGGACAGAGACAGAGAGACATGGGGGGAGCCAGATATCTTTAAAGAAGAAGCTCGGGAAAGTGAGCCATTTGAGAAACTGGTCCGTGAAGCTGGTCTGAAAAAAGCTGGTCCTGAAAAACTGCTCAGAGAAAACTGTTCCTGAGGAAACCGGCTCCAAACTTTATTTTTCACATGTCCTTTTTATACAATTAAGATCAATGAGTTTCACAAATTTTGGCAATGACAGCAGCCCTGATTCTTATCGAGAGCAGGCTTAGTTTCTGCATACCTAATTGTACACGCACGTCTTAGGTAATTTACATCATCTTCCAGCCAAAAGGCCAATTCGACAATTTACAGCTCTTTTCTGATAAGTGTTATTTCTTCCAAGGTCTGGTGCCAGTCTTGGGAGGCACTAAACAAAGTTGCATTCTTACATAGCAAGGACACAGCAAGCAAGAATACAATGATTTATAAAAGAACACTTAACTCAAAAGCCTAGTGTTGCTAACATCAAAAAATACTACTACATATCTATGTCCAAATATTGTTTGTATGGCAGAAACTTCCAGGTGCAGATAAGGAGGTCTGGCAGCAGTCATTGAGGCAACAGTGAAGTCTATACTTCTATCCTTAGAAGAGGTTTGTAACTTTAAAACACTTCAAGGCCCTTTTGCCCCTCAGAGCTGGGGATTGCGAGCAATGCACAAGCTTGTAAAAGGTCACGCAACCTGTTTAGGCAGGCTAGAGTGTTATAAAAAAGGGGGGGATGGGCTGAAACACTCCTTCAAATGCAGGAAGCTAAAGCTCTGAATTAACTCTTTCTGAGAAACTGGCAGAGAACAGTGGAGAAACAGACAAATACAGAACAAATTTTTATTATTGGGGCACATGCTCAGGAAAAATCAGGGAGAAATCTGATGACTCAGATTGCTGTGCCATCTGAGTGTGCCTCGTGACTCTGTCACGGGTGGGATTTCTCACGCTGGCCTCCAACAGTGAAGCTTGGAGTGTTGCTGTTCACGGGGTGGCAAAGCATCAGACATGACTGAGTAACTGACTGAAGTGAAGTGAGAAGTTTAATGAAACTGAGAAACAAAACAAAGGACAAAACAGAGCTGAAGAATGCCACAGCTGAAATTAAAGGTACTCTAATAAGGATCAAGACTATATTAGATGATGCTGAGTAACAGGTCAGAAAACTTGAAGAGTGAGTAGTGGAAATCACTCCAGCTGAACAGATAAAAGAAGCTTTAAAAACGAGGACAATTTAAGAGATCTCTGAGACAACACCACCACACACTCTCACCTTTGCATTATATGGATCCCAGAAGGAGGAGAGAGAGAGAGAGAAATGGTTAGATAATATGAAGGAAGATGCAATACCTGAAAAGTGACCTATCCTAGGAAAGGAGCCAGACCTCCAGTTTGAGGAAGCACCTAGAGCCCCAAGCAGGATCTACCCCCAGAGGGCCACCTCAACACACATTGTAATTAAAATGTCCAAAATAAAATATATTGGGAATACTACAGCAGCAGGAGAAATGCAGTAAGTTACCTGCAAGAGAAATTCAATTAGGCTACCAGCTGACTTCTCAGCAGGCATGCTGCAGGCCACAGGGAGGGGCACCTTGCTTTTAAAATGCTGAAAGGAAAAAAAAAAGACAACACCACCACACACTCTCACCTTTGCATTATATGGATCCCAGAAGGAGGAGAGAGAGAGAGAGAAATGGTTAGATAATATGAAGGAAGATGCAATACCTGAAAAGTGACCTATCCTAGGAAAGGAGCCAGACCTCCAGTTTGAGGAAGCACCTAGAGCCCCAAGCAGGATCTACCCCCAGAGGGCCACCTCAACACACATTGTAATTAAAATGTCCAAATAAAATATATTGGGAATACTACAGCAGCAGGAGAAATGCAGTAAGTTACCTGCAAGAGAAATTCAATTAGGCTACCAGCTGACTTCTCAGCAGGCATGCTGCAGGCCACAGGGAGGGGCACCTTGCTTTTAAAATGCTGAAAGGAAAAAAAAAACAAACTACATTCCAGAGTGTTCTATCCACAAAGCCTATTGTTCAGATTTGAAGGAGAGTTCCAAAGTGCCACAGCAAAGAAAACTAAAAGAGTTCAACACCATGAAACCAATTTTACAAGAAATTTTACCAGGAATTCTCAGAGTTGAAAAGAAGAGGCCACAAGTACAACTATGAAAATTACAAAGGGAAATTCCATTGGATAAAGCAAGTGAACAGTGAAAGCAATAAGCAACCACATATAAGCATGGAGGAAGGAAAATGAGAAAAGGAAAATCATCTATATCCACAAAAAAGAGGTGAGGGATAGACAAAGCAAAAGGACATATGATGTCCAAATCATTAAACATGGGCCAGAGAGTACAATGCAGTGTTGTTAAAATGAATTTGAATTTAATAAACAAGCAACTGAAAATAACTACAAATACATAACTGTATATGTGTGTGAACACACATATATAAACATACAGCATGCATGAATCATGTATATGTATAGATATATACATTTATGTGTATATATACAACAGTGTGAAATGTTAGAGGTGCTCTTGCTAGGGTTATGTCCTATAAGTATGTTATCTCTCCAGTCTAATTTTTGAAGCTGCCCTGAAACAGAAAACCAGAGTTATATAAATATAATATCTTTATATTTTGCAAGATAAATTTATACTAAAAATTAATATTTCATATTACAATGTGATCATCTATCTAGCAAATTCAAAAGAATGAGCCCTTGGAAAGGTCAAATGAATAAGAGACTTCAGAAAAATAGGGGATATTTCCAAGGCCAAACCAAGTGCTTTGCCCTGCAAGAGCAACAGCTGTATAGAACATGTAATAGAAAATGCCTCACTTTAAAACTGCAACAATTGCAAAAGTTATCTAAAAAGAATCCTAACAAATATGTAGACAAGATCTCCATGGAGGCATTACACAAGCTTACTGGTAGACTCAAGTTCAAGAGTTCCCCAATAAATAGAGCAGGAGAGCAAATCCAATGATAGGAAACAGAATTCTGTGACAATACCAATGTTTCTTTTTGTTAATAGATTTAAAGGATTAGTGCTATAAATTTATCTATCAAAAGGACAGTCAATCTTGAGCTTCTGTCTTCCGTTCCCAAAAGAAATCTTGAGAAACTAAGAAGGGAAAGTGAATGAAATTAAATGTATTTATATCTAGATAGCTGTAGCCTGCATAGAAGCAGGTGACTGGATGGGTAACAGGAAAGTTTAAGCTTCTGCCCATATTTCATTGTGTAAATTGGGAGACAGTGTCTCAGACCACAGATGCCAGACGCCACAGGGTGAGATCAGGACAGCACAAAGAATGGGGCGATTGAGCCAGTAGGGCTGCAGTGTCTGTGCTAATCACCACTTGAAATCACCTCACGTTTGGGTGAGGACTGGCCTTTCTGAGATGTACTCTTTAACTAGCACATAAAGATTGCACTTTAAATTATAGAATAGCACTGAGCATCAGAGTGAATCAGGCAGCGTAAGAGTGGATGCTCTTTCCTGAAATTTGGCAAGATGTCAAACATATTTCGGACTCTGAATGCAGCTTGCTGCTGCTACTGCTGCTAAGTCACTTCAGTCCTGTCAGACTCTGTGCGACCGCATAGACGGCAGCCCACGAGGTTCCGCCATCCCTGAGATTCCCCAGGCAAGAACACTGGAGTGGGTTGCCATTTCCTTCTTCAATGTAGGAAACTGAAAAGTGAAACTGAAGTCACTCGGTCGTGTCCGACTCTTAGGGACTGGAAGGAGGGTCCAGTCTGGCAGAGAGGAAGCCAGCCCTATGGAGGGATCAGGAGAGGAGCCTGGGGGAGGACTAAGACCCCACAGGATCTGCGTCCTTCCTGGGAGATGCCGAGTGGGCTCGTTGAAATGGGGACTGGAGGGGGAGAGCCTGAGTCTAAGGGCAGAAAATTCAAGTGGGCAGAGGGAGGAGCCCAGGTCCTGAAGGGAGCCAAGATGAGGAGCAGAGGCAGGAGTGAAGGGCTCTTGGAGCTCTGAAAAGTGGGCAGTAGGAAAATGGGGTGTCCAGAGAAGCCTACCCCTGCCCTCAGGCCTGGGAGGCACCAGGCAGATGGGCACGTGGCACGGTGTCCTGACATTCACATTAGATCTCAGCAAGAATGGAACTTGTTGCAATGGGCGTGGGAGGGGGCTCAGGTGGGCAGGTGAGAAGGCTGGGGACTACTGGGACAAAAAGGGAGGACCCTGAGGGGACCCTGGAACCCAGAACATGGGTGAGGGTGGAGTGTCCCAGAGAACCTGGCCCTGCGCTCAGCTGTGGGAGTCCGCAGGTTGAGATAAGCAGCCTGTGCCAATTTCCTCATCTGGGTCCCAGGAAGCCTCGGAGCCAGGGATGGGGTGGGCACCCAGGTGGGCAGAGGGGAGGGTTACATGGGACCAAAGTGAACATGAGGACGCTGAGGGTGGATTTGGGGGCCCCGGTCCCAGAAGAGAGGCGACCCTAGCAAAACCCACCCCTGCCTCCAGGCCTGGGAGACCCCCAGGTGAGAGGAGCAAATGTGGTGTGTCCCAGCTTCTGCATCTGGGTCTTAGAGAGGCTGGGATCCTGGTGTGATGAGTGGGCTGTCTGCATGAAGACAAGCCACCCAGGACCTGCAGGGACGTTAGGTGGAGACCCTGAGGGAGAGTCGGCCCCTGGACTCCAAAACCCAGCGTCCCCCTCTCCGCCTCTGCTGTCACCCTAGAGCCTGGGTGTGTGGCTCCAGGTGCTGCACTCTGAGGGCAGCCTCTCCATTTGGACTAGCTGCAGGTCTGTGTTGAGGGGTCAGGAGGCTGCAGGTGGGCAGAGGGAGGGGCCCAGGCTCCATCAGACAGTGAGGGGGGACCCAGAGGAGGTCACCTACGAAGGTCCCTAGGAAACATCCCCCTCCCAACTGCAGAACCTCAAGGTTCGGGAGGATGGGGCTGAGTTCAAGGGGCCCCAGGGTGTGCCTGGGCAGGAAAGCCCTGAGCCTGCTTTTGCGGAGGACTGCCGGGTCCCCTGCTCAGAAAGAAGGGAACCTCTCTGCAGGGTGGTCCACTGTATCCCCGCGGAAGGCCAGCACGGAGGCCAGGGTGATGCATTCTTCCTGCTAAGGTATGTGGAAGGGAGCTCTGGTGGTTTCTGGAGGGCTCAGGCTTTGGGGGAAATCAGTCAGCATGGGTCAGGTCAGGCTGGATGGTAATCAGAACGAAGGTCCTGAGAATGGACTGAGGATCAGCCTCCCTCAGAACAGTGGGGACCCTGCGTCGTGGGGGTGGGGGAGCACCTGTGTTGGAGGAGGGCCTAGAGGGGGAGGACTGCACCAGGGCAGCCTTTTGGGAGCATGTCTGCTCAGCAGCAGGAGGAATCCCAGAGTCACCAGGAGTCAAGGTGAGGACCCTGAGAAGAAGTGGGGAACCCCAATCCCCACCACAGAGAGAGGGCCACAGAAATCCCTCCTACCAGCCCTAAAACCATCGGAACCCTGAGGCTCACCTCCTCAGCCAGATGGTTGGCCAAGGCCAGGGGGCCTTCCTTTGAGGGTCTAACCTCAAGCCCACACAGAGGTCAGGGGGGAGCATTGGGAGACCCCTCCTCACATGCAGTGCATGGAGCCCAGCCTGCCGTCTCCATTTGTCGACACAGGCATGCCCCAGAATAGATGGGTGCATTGAGTCTTTTCACTTCTGGTGTCATGAATGTCAAGGCCTTTGCTTAAGAGATGGGTCACAGTCAACAGAGGGCACCTGCCTCAGTCCTTCCAGGGTGTCAATGTGGAGACCAATGCGACTCCCTGTCATCCCTGCACAGAGGCACTCCATGGAATTTGGCCACCCCTTGCTGTCCCTTGTGAGCCCTGTTAGCCCCTGGGCAGGCGTGACCAGTATTCAGGGCCCCTTCTCTTTCTTGCTTCCAGTATGGGGAATTTGTCTTGAGAATTTTACCTCAGGATAACAGACAGGAAGCCCAGACTCTGCCAGGACGAAGTGGAGGGCCCTCTGTGAGCACAGGGGAAACCACTCCCTCAGGACAAGGGGAGCATCACCGAGTCCAGCCCAGTGCTCCTGTCAGCACCAAGGGCCCCAGCGCCATGCCACAGTCTATGGCCGAGGTATCCCCTTGTTTCCTCTCACAGGGGCTTCAGGAACCCAGAGGTGAAAGCACAGGTCTGAAGCTCGTGTCCACAGGTTGCAGAGCAGAGGCGGTCCAGGCAGTGCCAGGAGTCTAGGTGAGGTGGGTGTCCTGAGTGTGCATCAGCGAATGCCAGGATGATGTGGAGGGCCCTCTGTGAGCGCAGGGGGGAACCACTCCCCTCAGGACAAGGGGAGCATCACCGAGTCCAGCCCAGTGCTCCTGTCAGCACCAAGGGCCCCAGCGCCATGCCACAGTCTATGGCCGAGGTATCCCCTTGTTTCCTCTCACAGGGGCTTCAGGAACCCAGAGGTGAAAGCACAGGTCTGAAGCTCGTGTCCACAGGTTGCAGAGCAGAGGCGGTCCAGGCAGTGCCAGGAGTCTAGGTGAGGTGGGTGTCCTGAGTGTGCATCAGCGACTCCCCATCCCAGAACAGTCGGGACCCCACAAGGCCCAATTCCCCCCACTGTATCAGCCCCGGAACCTCGGGCTGTGCTGACTGCACCTTTGGGAGACACCTCACTTCCGCCTTCACGTTCGCAGAAGACGGCCTGCCCAGGAGGAGCGTCCCTGTGAGGCCCGAGAGCACCGCTCAAGAGGAGACCAGTCAGTGGCCTGTGTCGGTTCACCCAGGGTGGATAGAAGCATGTTCAACTTCATTGAAGTGTAATTTGCACACCATAGAATTCACCCATGGAAAAGGTACAATTCAGTGATTGCTAGCCAGTTTCCTAAGTCGTGTAGCCTTCATGACAGTCCAGTTTTGGGACGTTTCCATCACTCAGGAAGATGACCTCTGCCCACCTACAGTTAATCCCTGATTGCCCAGCCCACTCCCATGCAGGCATTGCTCTTCTTCCCATCTCTATTGATTTACCTTTCCTGGAAATTGCATAGAAAAGGAGTCACACGGCTTATTTCCTTTATCCATGCTATACCACAGATTTGTCATTCTTTTCTTTTTATTCCTAACCAGAATTCCATTGCAAGGATATGAGAAAACAGTCTTAATTTTTGATTAATTACACTGTATTGATTTTTGTTTTCCTTTCAGGGATTGGGCTTTAGTGTTCTATTTGGTAAAATATCGTCTAAGGGCAAAGTCATGAACATTTTCTCAGATGAATTAGTTTTGTGTATGTTTTGAGGAAGTGGTACAAACGCACATTTTTTTAAAGGTGGATATGTTGAAAAGTGGATTTATCCTTTCCATGTGGATTTAGCACCTTGAAAAAAATCCATGAACCATAAATAAATGAGCTTATTTATGAACTCTCAATTCTGTCCCTTTGAGCTCGACATCTACATTTACAAGAAAACTGTATTGTCATGATGCCTCTGTCATAACTCTGGGTTTTGAAATCACGAAGCAAGTAAGTCTTCCATCGTCCCCCCACCCCCCACCACATTTTGTGTCTATTCTGGGTCTTTTGCACCGTCATTTTTGAATCAGCTTCTCCATTTTTACAGAAAAGTCTCTGGGCATTTGGGGAGGGACTGAAGAGATTCACATCACACTGGCAGGAACCACCATCTGACTGCATCGCACCTCCTGACTCATGAACAGAGAGACCTTCTCTCATATAGATGTTTGTAAACTCCACTCAGCAACGTTTTGTACTTTTCAGTGTGCAAGTCACACACATCTTTTGTTTGTCTCTTAGTTTCTCTGAATAATTTCCTTCCTTTGGATGCTATGCTGAACGGAGTTGTTCTCTCAATTTCACTTTGGGATGACTCATTGCTTCTATACAGAAATGTAATTGGTTTTTAAAAACATTGATCTCATATCCTGTATATTGGCTGAACTCATTAACTGGTTCTTATATGTTTCATTTATCTATTTATTTTTGGTGAGTTCACTAGAATTTTTGCTATGCAAGTTCATATTGTCTCCCAGTAATTCCAGTTTTCCTGTTTCCTTCAGAATAGTATAGAGTAAAAGTTAAATTTCATCAATTGCTCTCAGTCCTCCCTGATATGGAATCACCATCCTTTTAAAGTCACGATAGGGTTGATTGGTCGAAATCTCCAAGCTGCCTCACGCGTGTTCACAACTAGTGCCCGAGTGACATTTGGTTTGTCAGACCCTGGAAAGCCATAGGAAGACAGTGCCCACAGCAGCCCCTGTGGGCAGAAAATTCTGGCATTATTCCCGTGCAAATGTCGACTCCAGAGACACTGTTCCTTGTATTACACACACACACACACACACACACACACACACCTGGAAGTTTTTGGTCACATCCCCTTCAATTTAGCAGGTGGTACTTAAATTTCAAAAGCAATGTGATCTCTATTATTCTAAAACAACACTGATGTGGCAGCGAAAGGCTCTGATCTGCAGGGAGGTATAGAGCTTGCTAGTAGAACACGGTGTTCTTAGGATCAAGAGAGATGGGCCGTCCACATATCTGTGGCTTAAATAGTATCAGTGAAAATGTTCATCGCTCAGTCATGTCTGACTCTTTGCGACCCCATGAACTGTAGCCTGCCATATTCCTCTGTCCATGGAATTCTCCAGGCAAGAATACTGGAGTGTGTTTCCATTCCTTTCTCCAGAGGTTCTTCACCACCCAGGGATCAAACCCATGTCTCCTACATTGAGGCAGACTCCTTACTGTCTGATAGACAACAAAGTTGAGTGAGCAGGAGGATGCAGGAGAGTGCTCCCAAAGCGTCATGAGGTCTCCCCAGTTCCAAGACCTGAGTCAGTTGTCAGACACAGAACACATTGATCAAAAGGAAGGAAGGATCCTCAAGAGTAAAGACTCTGCAACACCCTGGCAGATGTCTGCAGCCATCATTCCCCAAGTCTGTCCCACAAAGAGACCCACATCTTGCACCTTGGTGACTGAACGTGGGCAAGAGAGGAAAGACGCAAACATTGTAAGGGCATCTAGAAATGGGATGTTGTGAGAAGTGATAGTCAGGCCTTCACTCCGTCAAAGTCCACAGTAGAGGGGAAGCATGTGTGCAAAGGAACATATGGAGTTCTGGCCTAGATCTGACCCTGAGAGCTCCTGCCTGCCATCTGTAGATGTTTGATTAGAACAGATGTGCTTGATTATGGGCACAATCCCTGGATGCACACAAACCATTAGTATAGAAGCTATCAGAGCGGGAGAGACCAAGTGCACTCCCTGCACCTTGACTGTGAGAGTAAATACAAACCAAGATTTCCTCTGGTTTGGGAGATGTGAACCATTAATGACACCCTTAACACCAAAAGGATGCAGGCAGTTGGTCCCCACCATACCTCCTCAGCGGTCTGGATACCTACTCAAACCTATAGGCTCCTAAGGAGGACTGTGGACCACCACCCACTCGATAGCAACTGCTATGCCAGGTTTGTTATCTTTGCTGGAACACATGGCCACCTCCTCGGCATAGAGCATGCAGCCATTGGTCCTCATGAGCTAGATTCTGTCAGACCCACAAAGGGAGGCGACTGCAACAGTAATCCACCACAAAACAGAAGTGGCCTCTCTGAGGAGATCAGACCCAAGCAGAGCCATAGATTACAAGAAGGTGAGCTAAACTCTAATGTGACCTGCAAACGTGTCACAAGCACCTCTGCCGCAGTTTATCCCTCTAGATTAATGGACCAGGAAGTTCTTTCCTGACCAGGTGCTGGGGGTGTAGAAATGCTGAGCAGAGATGAACTGAAACTGCAGGTGGAAATGGACTCCTCTGGAGTACACCTCCACCATAAGGGCAGGAGGAGAAGGGGAAAACAGAGGAGGAGATGGCTGGATGGCATCACCAACTCAATGGACATTGGTTTGGGTAAACTCCAGGAGTTGGTGATGGACAGGGAAGCCTGGCATGCTGCAGTTCATGGGGTTGCAAAGAGTTGGACATGACTCAGAGTGAATGAACTGAACTGAAACACAGAAATGAACTGACTTGCCTGTGTCTTTAAGAATTCATTGCTCTAAGGAAAATTGATTTGAGGGAATGACATAAGAATGGAAGAAATGAGATTAGCTAAGTGGCCAATAAAATAGAAGAGGAATACTGAGGTAAGCAACAGAAATGAATAGGTTAAAGTACTCTGGACCTTGAAATGAAAGGACATGGATTTTAATAATCAAGGACAAAGCCTAGTTTTGCTAAGCTGCTAAGTCACTTCAGTCATTTCCAACTCTGTGTGACCCCATAGACAGCAGCCCAACAGGCTCCCCCATCCCTGAGATTACCCAGGCAAGAATACTGGAGTGGGTTGCTATTGCCTTCTCTGCAAGTTTTTACATTTGATCAATGGTGTCGCATGAGTAACATTTACTATGATGGAAATATTAAGGCTATTGACAAGAGTTCCTTCTTGGCCATGTGATCTTTCTTGTGTTTTTTAGACATAAAACAGAGACATCTGATAGACTATTTGATATCACTCTGGAGATCAGTAGAGAGTTAACGATAGAGATGTATGGTGAAGTTATCAGCGGATAGTTTTTAAAAGCAATTACTGAATAGAATATTTTAGGAAAAAGTGTAGCTATATATTAGAAATGAAAACAGAAGGAACACTTGGGTACTACATTTGATCAATGGTGTCGCATGAGTAACATTTACTATGATGGAAATATTAAGGCTATTGACAAGAGTTCCTTCTTGGCCATGTGATCTTTCTTGTGTTTTTTAGACATAAAACAGAGACATCTGATAGACTATTTGATATCACTCTGGAGATCAGTAGAGAGTTAACGATAGAGATGTATGGTGAAGTTATCAGCGGATAGTTTTTAAAAGCAATTACTGAATAGAATATTTTAGGAAAAAGTGTAGCTATATATTAGAAATGAAAACAGAAGGAACACTTGGGTACTTTTAGTATTTAGAAATCTTGCACTGAAGTAGGAACTTCAAAGAAATAAAATAGATCAATTAGTAGGGAAGGAGGAAATAAAGCAAGCATGTTTTCAAAAAATAGTATATACGTAAAATATTTTCAGAGGAGAACATGGTCAATAGTTTCACATACTGCTGAGAGTTATAATGAAAACAGGAACATTTTTTGGATTTGGTGACTAGGGATTATTGATTAATTTGACTAGAACTGTTGCATTTGGGGAGGATGTTGGGCAGGATGCTAGAGTAATGAGAGTGTATATTTCATAGACCACAGCTTCATAAGGTATCATTCTTGCTGCAGTTCAGTTGAGTACATTTCAGTCATTCAGTCATGTCTGACTCTTGTGACCCCATGGACTGCAGCACACCAGGCTTCCCTGTCCAACAACAACTCCCAGAGCTTGCTCAAACTCATGTCCATTGAGTTGAAGATGCCATCCAACCATCTCATCCTCTGCTGTCAACTCTCCTGCCGCCTTCAGTCTTTCCCAGCATCAGAGTATGTTCCAGTGAGTCTGTTCTTTGCATCAGGTGGCCAAAGTATTGGAGTTTCAGCTTTGGCCCCAGTCCATCCAATGAATATTCGGGACTGGTTTCCTTTAGGATAGACTGGTTGAATCTCCTTGCCATTCAAAGGACTCTCAAGACTATTCTCCAATACCAAGTTCAAAAGCATTAATTGTTTGGCGCTCAGCATTCTTTATAGTCCAACTCTCACAGCCATACATGACTACTGGAAAAACCATAGCTTTGAAGAGACAGACTTTTGTTGGCAAATTAATGCCTCTGCTTTTAAATATGCCATCTAGGTTGGTCAAAGTTTTTCTTCCAAGGAGCAAATGTCTTTTAATTTCAAGGCTGAAGTTACCATCTACAGTGATTTTGGAGCCAAGAAAAATAAAGTCTGACATTGTTTCCACTGTTTCCTCATCTATTCACCATGAAGTGATGGGACCAGATGCCATGATCTTAGTTTTCTGAATGTTGAGTTTTAAGCCAACTTTTCACTCTTCTCTTTCACTTTCTTCAAGAGGCTCTTTAGTTCTTAAATTTCTGCCATAGGGGTGGTGTCATCTTCGTATCTGAGGTTATTGATATTTCTCCTGGCAATCTTGATTCCAGCTTGTGCTTCATCCAGCCTGGCATTTCGCATGATGTACTCTGAATATAAGTTAAATAAGAAGGGTGACAATATCCAGCCTTGACATACTCCTTTCCTGATTTGGAACCAGTCTGTTCTTCCATGTTCAGTTCTAAGTGTTGCTTTTTGACCTGCATACAGATTTCTCAGGAGGCAGGCAAGGTGGTCTGGTATCCCCATCTCTTTAAGAATTTTCCACAATTTGTTGTGATACACACTATCAAAGGCTTTGGCATAGTCAACAAAGCAGAAGTAGATGTTTTTCTGGAACTCTCTTGCTTTCTTGATGATACAACATATGTTGACAATTTGATCTCTGGTTCCTCTGCCTTTTATAAATCCAGCTTGAACATCTGGAAGTTCATGGTTCATATACTGTTGAAGCCTGGCTTGGAGAATTTTGAGCATTATTTTGCTAACGTGTAAGATGAGTGCAATTGTGCAGTAATTTGAGCATTCTTTGGTATTGCCTTTCTTTGGGATTGGAATGAAAACTGACCTTTTCTAATCCTGTGGCCATGGCTGAGTTTTCCAAATTTGCTGAACAGGAGGCAGGCAAGGTGGTCTGGTATTCCCATCTCTTTAAGAATTTTCCACAGTTTGTTGTGATACACACTATCAAAGGCTTTGGCATAGTCAACAAAGCAGATGTTTTTCTGGAACTCTCTTGCTTTCTTGATGATACAACGTATATTGACAATTTGATCTCTGGTTCCTCTGCCTTTTATAAATCCAGCTTGAACATCTGGAAGTTCATGGCTCATATACTGTTGAAGCCTGGCTTGGAGAATTTTGAGCATTATTTTGCTAGCGTGTAAGATGAGTGCAATTGTGCAGTAATTTGAGCATTCTTTGGCATTGCCTTTCTTTGGGATTGGAATGAAAACTGACCTTTTCTAATCCTGTGGCCATGGCTGAGTTTTCCAAATTTGCTGACATATTGAGTTCAGCACTTTCACAGCATCATCATTTAGGATTTGAAATAGCTCAACTGGAATTCTATCACCTCCACTAGTTTTGTTTGTAGCGATGCTTCCTAAGACCCACCTGACTTCACATTCCAAGATGTCTGGCTCTAGGTGAGTGATCACACCATCATGGTTATCTGGGTCATGAAGGTCTTTTTTTGTATAGTTCTGTGTATTCTTGCCACCTCTTCTTAATATCTTCTGCTTCTTTTAGGTCCAGAACATTTCTGTCCTTTATCGAGCCCATCTTTGCATGAAATATTCTCTTGGTATCTCTAATTTTCTTGAAGAGATCTCTAGTCTTTCCCATTCTATTTTTTTCCTCTATTTCTTTGCATTGATCATTGAGGAAGGCTTTCTTATCTCTCCTTGCTGTTCTTTGGAACTTTGCTTTCAGATGCTTATATCTTTCCTTTTCTCCTTTGCCTTTAGCATATCTTCTTTTCTCAGCTATTTGTAAGGCCTCCTCAGACAACCATTTAGCCTTTTTGCATTTATTTTTCTTGGGGATTGTCTTGATCACTGCCCCTATATACAAGTGTCACGAACCTCAATCAATAATTCTTCAGTCACTCTATCAGATCTAATCCTTTGAATCTTTTCTCACTTCCACTGTATAATTGTAGGATATTTGATTTAGATCATACCTGAATGATCTAATGGTTTTCCCTACTTTCTTCAATTTGAGTCTGAATTTGGCAATAAGGAGTTCATGATTTGAGCCACAGTCAGCTCCTAGTCTTGTGCTGACTGTATAGAGCTTCTCCATCTCTGGCAGCAAATAATATAATCAATCTGATTTCTGTTTTGATCATGGCAGAGATTCTCACAACTCTTTCCCCTTCACTCCATTCTCTGTCCAGCAAAAAAAAAAAATTATTTTAAGGCCTATCTCTCTCAGTTTACTTCTAAGCCAATGTTTTGTTAAAACTCTGAAGGAAAGTGAGAAGACTCTGCATTTTCAAGTAAAACTTGGAAGCAATTGCAGAAAAAGATAAATAATTCTGAGGATTACTCAGGGAAACCTTGTAAAAATATCCTGCAGTCTAAGGAGGAAGGACCATTTAAAAGGTGGCAAGAATACACACTTCCTAGTGTGCTATGGAAGGTCATTATAGGACAGAACTGATGCTACTTTCTGAACATAGAGTCAATATATTTTAGTAAAGTTTTAGAATCAAGGACTTGGATTCTAAACAAAATTTGTCTTTAGTTTGCTCAATGGTATTTCTGAACCTCAGGTTACTCATATATAACCAGGTCTCTGTTGATCTCATATTCCAAGGTTCCAATATAATAGTAAACATATAAATAATTATGAGTCTAAAAGTACTCTTAGTTATTAGGATGTGATTGTGACTGATGAATACTTTTAAGGAATTGGATAATAACATCTGTTTCACCTTTTCTATGAGGAGATCTCCATTAATAGCCAACTTACTCTTAAGAAAGAAAGATTGAATCGTGAGGGAAAATGAGCAAAGGAGCAGGAAAAAAAAAAAAGAAGGACACTAGATTATTGCCATTATAGTGGACCATGGGATCACAGCTTGAGGGTGGGTTAACTTCATTCTAGTATCTTAGGGATCATGAGGCTGTGATGGCAGATGTTTTCCTGGCTTCAGAGATGTCTGAAGACTGTGTTCACAGATGGCAACAGTAGAAAACTAGTTGGGACTCCACTGATGATTGAAGGGAGGCTCCAGGATTAACAAAACTGACATGGTTCACAAATCAATTATATCCATGGAACCACAGATAGAAATTTACTTAAAACTCATGCCTCATTGCAGGTTAGGGGCACATAAGTAAACCTTGGTGGAGCATACGAAAGAGAAACCAAACTCCAAATCCCTGAGACTGTGTCAATTAGGCAATCGATTTAGATCATACCTGAATGATCTAATGGTTTTCCCTACTTTCTTCAATTTAAGTCTGAATTTGCAATAAGGAGTCCATGATCTGAACCACAGTCAGCTCCTAGTCTTGTGCTGACTGTATAGAGCTTCTCCATCTCTGGCAGCAAAGAATATAATCAATCTTATTTCTGTTTTGATCATGGCAGAGATTCTCACGACTCTTCCCCCTTCACTCCATTCTCTGTCCAGCAAAAAAAATTTTTTTAAGGCCTATCTCTCTCAGTTTTTTTCTAAGCCAGTGTTTTGTTAAAATTCTGAAGGAAAGTGAGAAGACTGTGCATTTTCAAGTAAAACTTGGAAGCAATTGCAGAAAAAGATAAATAATTCTGAGGATTATCAGGGAAACCTTGTAAAAATATCCTGCGGTCTAAGGAGGAAGGACCATTTAAAAGGTGGCAAGAATACACACTTCCTAGTGTGCTATGGAAGGTCATTATAGGACAGAACTGAGGCTACTTTCTGAATATAGAGTCAACATATTTGAATAAAGTTTTAGAATCAGGGACTTGGATTCTAAACAAAATTGGTCTTTAGTTTGCTCAATGCTATTTCTGAACCTCAAGTTACTCATATCTAACCAAGTCTCTGTTGATCTCATATTCAGGAAACCTTGTAAAAATATCCTGCGGTCTAAGGAGGAAGGACCATTTAAAAGGTGGCAAGAATACACACTTCCTAGTGTGCTATGGAAGGTCATTATAGGACAGAACTGAGGCTACTTTCTGAATATAGAGTCAACATATTTGAATAAAGTTTTAGAATCAGGGACTTGGATTCTAAACAAAATTGGTCTTTAGTTTGCTCAATGCTATTTCTGAACCTCAAGTTACTCATATCTAACCAAGTCTCTGTTGATCTCATATTCCAAGATTCCAATATGATAGTAAATATATAAATAATTATGAGTCTAAAAGTACTCTTAGTTATTAGAATGTGATTGTGACTCATGAATACTTTTAAGGAATTGGATAATAACATCTGTTTCACCTTTTCTATGAGGAGATCTCCATTAATAGCCAACTTACTCTTATGAAAGAAAGATTGAATCATGAGGGAAAATGAGCAAAGGAGCAGGAAAAAAAAAAAGAAGGACACTAGATTATTGCCATTATAGTGGACCATGGGATCACAGCCTGAGGGTGGGTTAACTTCATTCTAGTATCTTAGGGATCATGAGGCTGTGATGGCAGATGTTTTCCTGGCTGTCAGAGATGTCTGAAGACTGTGTTCACAGATGGCAACAGTAGAAAACTCGTTGGGACTCCACTGACAATTGAAGGGAGGCTCCAGGATTAACAAAACTGACACAGTTCACAAATCAATTATATCCATGGAACCATTGATAGAAATTTACTTAAAACCCATGCCTCATTGCAGGTTAGGTGCACATAAGTAAACCTTGGTGGAGAATGTGAAACAGAAACTGAACTCCAAATCCCTGAGACTGTGTCAATTAGGTAGGCACTTATTTACCCTTAGATGCTTGGGGACTTCTGGTTCACATTTAAATCAGTTTGAGGGCTGATTTATGTACCTCT
>SJXQ01005023.1:0-117764 GCA_006408695.1 Aepyceros melampus
AGTCAAAGGCTTTGGCATAGTCAAGAAAGCAGAAATAGATGTTTTTCTGGAACTCTCTTGCTTTTTCCATGATCCAGCTAGTGGAGGTGATAAAATTCAAGCTGAGCTATTTCAAATCCTAAAAGATGATTCTGTGAGACTGCTGCACTCAATATGCCAACAAATTTGGAAAACTCAGCAGTGGTCACAGGACTGGAAATGGTCAATTTTCATTCCAATCCCAAATAAAGGAAATGCCAAATAATTTTTAAGCTACTGCACAATTGCACTCATCTCACATGCTAGCAAAGAAATGCTCAAAATTCTCTAAGCCAGGCTTTAACAGTACATGAACCGTGAACTTCCAGATGTTCAAGCTGGATTTAGAGAAGGCAGAGGAACCAGAGATCAAATTGCCAACATCTGCTGGATCATCAAAACAGCAGGAGAGTTCCACAGAAACATCTACTTCTGGTTTATTGACTATGCTGAAGCCTTTGGCTGTGTGGATCACAACAAACTGTGGAAAATTCAAGAGATGGGAATACCAGACCACCTGACCTGTATCCTGAGAAGTCTGTATGCAGGTCAAGAAGCAACAGTTAGAACTGGACATGGAATAAGAGATTGGTTCCAAATTGGGAAAAGAGTATGTCAAGGCTATATATTGCCACCCTGCTTATTTAACTTATGTACAAAGCACATCTTGAGAAATGCTGGGCTGGATGAAGCACAAGCTGGAATCAAGATTACTGGAAGAAATATCAATAACCTCAGATATGCAGATGACACCACCCTTATGGCAGAAACAAGAAAACTAAAGAGCCTCTTGATAAAAGTGACAGATGAGAGTGAAGAAGTTGGCTTAAAACAACATCCATAAAACTAAACGTATGGAATCTGGTCCCTTTGCTTCATGGCAAAGGGATGGGGAAACAATGGAAACAGTGACAGACCTTATTTTCTTGGGCTCCAAAATCACTGCAGATGGTAACTGCAGCCGTGAAATTAAAAGGCACTTGTTCCTTGGAAGAAAAGCTATGCCAACCTAGACAGCATGTGAAAAAGCAGAGGCATTACTTTGCCAACAAAGGTCCACCTTGTAAATGCTATGGTTTTTCCAGTAGTTGTGTATGGAGGTGAGAGTTGGAGTATCAGGAAAGCTGAGTTAAATAGAATTGATTGTTTCAAACTATGGTGTTGGAGAAGACTCTTGAGAGCCCCTTGCACTGCAAGGAGATCAAATCAGTCCATCCTAAAGGAAATCAGTCCTGCATATTCATTGGAAGGATTGATGATGAAGCTAAAACTTCAGTACTTTGGCCACCTGATGCTGAGAACTCACTCACTGGAAAAGACCCTGAAGCTGGAGCGATCGATGGCTCGAGGAGAAGGGGATGACAGAGGATGAGATGGTTGGATGGCATCACTGACTCAATGGACTTGAGTTTGAGCAAGCTCTAAATTTTGATGAAGGACAGGGCAGCCTGGCATGCTGCAGTCCATGGGGTTGCAAAGAGTCGGATGCGACTGAGTGAACTGAACTGGTTTATTTATTTATATTTAGTGTGCTTGATCTTTGTTGCTGCGCATGGGCTTTCTTTAGTTTATATGGCTTTCTCATTGCAGTGGCCTCTCTTGTTGCAAAGCACAAGCTCTAGGTGAGATGGCCTAGTAGCTGTGGTGCACAGGCTTAGTTGTTTTGTGGCATGAAGGATCATCCTGGACCAGAAACTGAACCCATGCTTCCTGCATTAGCAGGCAGATTCTTAACCACTGAATCGCTATGGAAGTCCTTGAATTTTGTTATACAAAATTAGCCAATTCTTAAATGACTAAGTTGTAAAATTGGCTTAACTTTGCTGGAGAAGGTCCAATATTAATTCAGTTGTTGTAGAGAGTATCTATGTTGGAGAAACTGCAATGACACTAAGAAGCCAAAAATATTTTAAACAGTGCTCTGTTGCTCAGCTGGTAAAGAATCAGTCTGCAATGCAGGAGACCCCAGTTCCATCCCTGGGTTAAGAAGATCCATTGGAGAAAGGATGGCTACCCACTCCAGTATCTTGGGCTTCCCTAGTGGATCACCTGGTAAAGAATCCGCCTGCAGTGCAGGAGACCTGGGTTTGATCCCTCAGTTGGGAAGAACCCCTGTAGAAGGTAATGACTACCCACTCTAGTATTCTGGTCTGGACAGTTCTATGGATAGTCCATGGGAACACAAAGAGTGGGATGTGACTGAGCAACTTCCACTTACTTTCAAAGAGCTCAAAGTTCAATGGTAATTTCATGGTATCCTATAATAAAGATCTGTAAAAAGTACGTGATCTACATTATATATGTATCAGCCAGGCATGCTTTCATTCCACACTTACCTTGTATTCATTGCCTGTTTATTCTCTGCCATGCCCTCTGCAGGGTTTCCCAGGTAGCTCAGGGGTAAAGAATCTGCCTAACAATGCAGAAGGCTCCAGTTCAATCCCTGGGTCAGAAGATCTCCTGGGAAAGGAAATGGCAACCCACTCCAGTATTCTTGCCTGGGAAATCCCATGGACAGAGAGAGGAGCCTGGTGGGCTAGAGTCGATAGGGTCACAAAGAGACAGACACAACTGAACACATATTCCCACATTCTCTCAATAAGAGGTTTCAGAGTTCTCACATATACAAAGTCTCTAATTCAGCTACTCCCACTACCTTACCTCTACTTTTATACCCAATGTAATCCCATTATGAGCCCTAATAGCCTTCCTTTTTCACATCAAAATTTCTCTATTTCATTATCAATTCCCTCTTTCCCCTTCCCTGTCTCCATTTTCCCTTTTCCTCTCTACTCTCCCATTTTTTTTTGGGGGGGAGGGGAGGGAAAAAAAGGAACTATCTTGTTTTATTTGCTGCTAATTTAAACTTCATATGTTCTCAATACTTCACTCCTTCCTACCATACAATTGATCAATCCAACATTTCCCATCTTTTTAGCATCTCTAATCAATAGTTTCTCATTGACTCCAGCTCATTTATTTACCAAAACCTTATCTATTTGTGACCCTGATAATAAAATATTTCCTTACCTTTGGCAATGAGGGTTTATTTATCTAAAGCAAATCTCCTGTAACCTGGCTTCCTGTGAAACTCCAGTGGCTACAGTCCATTGTGAAGACAGTTGTTTCTCATAACCACAAGTCTCATCCTCAGCCTCTCTTGTATCGTAGCAGGAGACTCATGCTCTCTCAACCATGAGCACTGATGTAGTGAAAATGCTGCCAGATAGCCATGCTTTAGGGTGCTAGGAAATGACATGAGACTGCTAGGTCAGATGCAAGGGCTGTTTTCATTTTGTTTTGTGTTTTATTTATAGCAATAGTAGCAGCCAAAATATCAGCAATTTTGCACCCCATACCCAAGTTTCATTTCTTGAAATGGAACATAAAGAGGGCTGGACGAAGTCTGCACATTTAGTAAGTCAGGCTACATAAGAGAAACCCTGAGCTTAGGAAAACTGAATCTTTTATAATGAAAGATTAGCATGCATATGCTTTCCTCAAGAGGAAGATAGCATGCTTATTATAATGAGCAGTAAACAGGCCTGCTTTTTGTTTCAGAATGAGACATTATTTCCTAAGGCTGCGAGCAAAATGCTCTTTGCTCTAAAGGGACACTATCTCTGTCTCCCAAGGCAGTTTGATATATAGACATCCTTGAAAAGTTAGTCTGGAACAAAGGGCAATCAGTACCTCACTAGCAAGATGTGCAGAAATGTGGGTGATCCATAGAGAATTGTCCCCTAATACCAAGCACAAATGCTGATCCTCCAGCATAGGGCTGGATTCTACTCTTTCCTGTCTCTATTGCATTCTTCCTGGGGCTCCCCTAATTGTACTACTTCAAATCACCATAGTCTAAGACTCAGAGTGTGAAGCCCTAGAAGGCAGTGGGTAACAGGGGTTCTACAGATCAGCAAGTTGTTTTGTTTCTTTGAGTTCTTCCTGATGAATGTTGCCCAATCAGATCTCCATGTGTGTATTCCTTGGTGGTTTTTCATTCTTAGCGTGGTAGGTAAACACATGTATGAACCTTGTAATTGCATCTTCTTAGCTGTCAAAATTTTCAATATTATAGTCATATTTAGAAAAGAAATAATTGAATCAATATATTTTATTAAACACCCTCAATAAATGTGTCAGGCACAATTACTAGGGAAAAAAAATAAACTCATCATAATATTTCCATTCTAGGTGAGAAACCATTTCTTTTTAATTTTTTACTTTATTTTTTTTTTTATTTTTTAACTTTTGAATTTATATTGGAGTACAGCTGATTAACAATGGTGTGATAGTTTCAATTGGACAGCAAAGGAACTCAGCCATATACATACAGGTACCTGTTCTCCCCAAACTCCGTTAATCCAGGCTGCCAAATAACACTGAGCATAGTTCCCTGTCCTATACAGAAGAAGCTTGCTGTTATCTATTTTAAATGTAGCAATGTGTACATGACCTTTCCAAACTCTCTCACTGTCCCTCCACCTCACCCTTCCCCTCTAGCAACCATAAATTTGTTCTCTAAGTCTGTGAGTCTGTTTCTGCTTTATAAATAAGTTCCTTTGTATTATTTCTTTTTAAATGTCCACATATAATGGATATCATACAGTATTTCTCCTTCTCTGTCTGACTTACTTCACTCAGTATGACAATCTCTGTGCCCATCCATGTTGCTGCAAATGGCATTATTTCATTCTTTTAAACGGCTGAGTAATATTTCATTTGTACATATACCACATTTTCTTTGGGCTTCCCAAGTGGTGCTAAAATGGTAAAGAACCTGCCTGCCAAAACAGGAGACTTAAGAGCCACAGATTTGATCCCTGAATCTGGAAGATCCCTTGGAGGAGGGCATGGTAACCTACTCCAGTATTCTTGCCTGGAGAATCCCAAGGACAGAGGAACCTGGCAGGCTGCAGTCCATGGGGTCGCAAAGAGTCAGACATGACTGAAGCAACCTAGCATGCATGCACACCCTACATATTCTGTATCCATTCCTCTGTCGATGGACATGTAGATTGCTTCACTGTCTTGGCTATTGCAAACAGTGTTCAGTGAGTATTGGGGTGCATGTATCCTTTGGGGCCATATTTTCGCTGGTATACTCTTCGGAGTGGGATTGCAAGGTCATAAGTTAGCTCTGTTTTTAGATTTTTAAGGAACATCCATACTGTTCTCCATAGGGCTGCACCAATATCCATACCCACCAACAGTGTAGGAGGGGGTCCCTTCTCTCCACATTCTCCCCAGCATTTATTGTTTGTGGATTTTTTTTTTTTTTGATGACAGCCATTTTGACTAGTGTGAGTTGATACCTCATTGCAGTTTTGATTTGCATTTCTCTAATAATTAGTGACATTGAACATCTTTTCATGTGTCTGTGGGCCATCGGCATGTCTTCTTTGGAGAAATGTCTGTTTAGGTCTCTTGCCCATTTTTTGACTGGATTGTTTATTTTGCTGATGTTAAACTCCATGTGCTATTTGTAAATTTTGGAGACTAATCCCTCGTCTGTCACATAATTTACAAATATTTTCTCCCAATCTATGGGTTGTCTTTCATTTTGTTTATTATTCCCTTTGCTATGCAAAAACCTTTCAGTGAAAACAGGTCCCATTTATTTATTTTTTTTAATTTCCATTTTTCTGGAAATAATTGAAATAAATGATTGAAAATATATTGTTGTGATTAATATCAGGGAATGTTCCTCCTGTGTTTTCCTCTAGTTTTATAGTTTCCCATCTCATATTCAGATCTTTAATCCATTTTAAGCTTATTTTTGTGTACACTGTTAAAGAATGATATATAATTTATTTTTTTTTTAATGTGTAGCTGTCCAGTTTTCCTAGCACCATTTGCTGGAGAGAAAAAAAAAATCTCATCATAAAATTTCCATTCTAGGTGAGATACCAATTCTTACCTGTAAAATTAAAAATGACTTTTAATAATAATAATAAACAGTGCTGGTACAGATATACTGAAATGAACAGTCTTACAAATTGCTTTTGAATTGTAATTGCTACAGATCTTCTGTAGAACAATTTACCAATATATTGCAAGGGTTTTAAAAAATTAAAATAAGGTTTATAATTTACCACATTGTATTTAATAATCAAAGTCACAAGTTATATGGCTAATATATTCAGGGAGAGTAAATAAAAGTTGATACAACCATGAAATAAGCTTTTGTCCAATAACTATATTTACTGAGTATTTAAAGTGATGCAAACATATTAAAAACTCAATTAAAATGCATATATTCTAAAATTATATATATTTCAAATTTTCAATAATGTAAAAGTCTACAATAATATTGCAAGGAAATATGCTGAAATACTAATAGTAGCTCTGAGTAGAAGTATTTTATTCTTTATATTTTACTGTTTTCTTACATTTCTCCAAAATATCTCTGTGTAGTTTAGTATAATGAATTACAGCCTAGACTCTGGGATAATATTCCTTTGGGCTAAAATTTTGCTTCTACAGCCCACTTCACTATTTTTTTGCCTGGGAAATTGCATGGACAGACAAGGTGACAAAAGAGAGAGCTGGACAAAACTTAACGACTAAACAACATTTTGCTAGCTGTGTGACTTTAGCAAGCTATGTAACCTGCTTAAACCCCAGTTTATTTATCTAAACATTGACTATCCAAACAACACATCACAGGCTGTAGTGAAAATTGAATAAAATACTTAGTAGAGTGCCTGGTACAGAGTAAAGGAAGCCATATTTTATTGTGGATAGAAGCATAGATTCTGGAGTCAGACTCTTGAACTTTCAGTCCTAGCATGTTTGCTTACTAACCGAGCAAGTTACTAAGTTATCTCTACCTCAGTTTCATTTTCTTGTATATCAACTCTTATAAGAGTACTCAACACATAGCAGTTGCTTAATAGTAGTGCATGAATTATAATTGAGTAGTAATTGGACTTCCCTGGTGGCTCAGAGGTTAAAGCGTCTGCCTCCAATGCAGGAGACCCGAGTTCAATCCCTGGGTCGGGAAGATCCCCTGGAGAAGGAAATGGCAACCCTCTCCAGTATTCTTGCTTGGAGAATCTCATGGACTGAGGAGCCTGGTGGGCTGCAGTCCACGGGGTCACAAAGAGTCGGACACGACTGAGTGACTTTACTTATTACTTACTTACTTAGTAATTATAATTATTGTAATTATATTATATATTATGTACTTGTTATCTATAATAAGTAATATATATTTATATAATACTATAGTATATTAATACTGTAATATATACTATGTATATTATATGCTTATTATATTGTATAAAAGTATGAATAATAATTCAGTGCATGAATTAATAATATTTGTGATTATAATTATTATTTAAATATTAAATTTAATACATGTACCCAATATCTCCAAATTTCTAAACCATTCTATTATATCTGCTCCCTTAACATCCCTGAAAAAGTCTTGGAGGTCATTCAATATTTGCCACCACATTATATCTATCATTTGAATCTGTGTTGTGACATTGAATCCTTGAATGTGTGACATTTGTAGCCATCTATTTCTCCACTGAACTCTTATCAATAAGTTTTGATATCTATGTCATTTCTTTTTGCTGCTAAATATCTCCTAATCCACTGTTTCTGTTTCTGTCCCCTATTTTTCCTGAACATATACATAGATGTTCCGCCATAATTCTACAATTAAGTTATCCTGTTGAATTTGAAATTAATAGTGTCTTTACTCATTTAATCGTCTTTGTGCTCAGTCACTCAGTCATGTCTGACTCTCTGTGACTCCCTCAACTGTGGCCCACCAGGCTCCTCTGTCCACAGGATTCTCCAGGCAAGAATCCTGGCGTGGGTTGCTATTTCCTCTTCCAGGGATCTTCCTGATGCAGAGGTCAAACCAGCATCTCCTGCATTGCAGATGGCTTCTTTACCCCTGAGCCAACCAGGTCTTGACCTCTTTCCTATTCCTTGTTGCTTTAACTTACATATTCATAGTGACAAATCACACTGTCTTTTCGTATGATCATTTGCCCATCCATATGTCTTATTTCCTGAGGTGTCTCTATAGAGCTTTTGCTCATTTATTACAAAGGTTTTTTGTTTTTTATAGTTGAATAATGCAAGAGATGTAAAAGATGTGGGTTTGATCCCTGGCTCAAGAAGATTCCCTGGGAAGGCATGGCAACTCACTCCAGTATTCTTGCCTGGAGAATCCCATGAACAGAGGAGTCTGGTAGGCTACAGTCCATGGGATCACAAAGAGTCATACACGATTGAAGTGACTTAGCACACCACAGCACATTGTCTCCTTTATATATTCTAGATTCAAAACTTTTATCAAATACGTGTACATGAACATTAACAGAAATAGGACTGAGCAAAAATCAAAATATTAGACTTGACCCAAATATCCATTAAGCAGTACAAGGGATATATTGTAGTTTATTCACATAGCAAAATGCTCGGTAACAGTTCAAATTAATAAACTAAACTTGTAGTGAGCAACATCAATAAATCTCAGAAACTTAATGTTAAGTGTAGAGACAAGCCTTTAAATGATGTATGCAGTTTGAGTCCTTTTATGTAAAGTTCTACCCTGTGGGATAGTTTGACTTTTGTTGAACCAGGTAGGAGAACTTAGCATTTCACAGGGAGAGAAAGGATGGGTGCATGTTCAGTCATTTCTGACTGTTTCAGGCTCCAGGGACTGTAGTCTGCCAGGCTCCTCTGTTCATATAATTTTCCCAACAAGAATATTGGAGTGGGTTGCCATTTCCTCTTCCAGAAGATCTTCCTAATCCAGAGATTGAACGCCCATCTCCTGTGGTTCCGGCAGGCAGATTCCTTATCACTGAGCCACCTGGAAAGCTCTATTCATTTAGTAAAGCCCTTCTAATTTGAGATGCATCTGAAATGATGTTATGCTTTTTCATAAAATTTCTCATTTCTTTTAAACTAGAAGTGACTGCCCTGTCACTACCTCTGAATTTCTAGTCTTTTGTGTATTCTCTCTTCAGACCCATATTGTAGACTACATTGGTTATGTATGTTTTTACTCATCTTTAAAAAGTGCATTATCATAGGGCTGAGATTTTTTTCTTATATATTTTTGTATACCTGAAGATGACTATTATAATGTCTCCTCTAAATTAGGTACCAAATTTTTGTTGTTGTTGTTTACTTCTTCATCTCTTTGTTTGGTAAGTCATCCTATTAAATAATGAAGTCCTCTACTAACTCATAGTTTAAATATGTATGTGAGGACAATCAGGTTGCAGCAGAAAGCTCCAGAGTAGGTCCAACTCTTGACATAGGCAACCCTTTCCTTCCCTTTGACTCTGTGTGAATTTTGCTGAAGTTGCTGGCTTGATTAAATATGTTTTTCTTTCTTTCTTTTTTATTCAAACTTTAAACTTTTTATTTTATATTGGGTTATAGCTCATTAACAATATGGTGGCAATTTCAGGTGAACAGCAAAGGGACTCAGCCATACACATACATGTATCCATTCTACCCTAAACTCTCCTCCCATCCAGGCTGCCACATAACATTGAGCAGAGTTCCCTGTGCTGTACAGAGGGTCCTTGTCGGTGAATTCCTTTTAAATATAGCAGTGTGTCCATGTCGATCTCAAACTCCCCAACTATTCCTTCCCCAGGCAACCATAAGTTCATTTTCTAAGTCTATGAGTCTCTCTCTGTTTTGTAAGTTCCTTTGTAACATTACATTTTAGATTCTACATATAAGGAATGTCTTATGATAGTTCTCCTTCTCTGTTTGACTTACTTCACTCAGTATGACACTCTCTAGGTCCATCCATGTTGCTTCAAATGACATTATTTCATTGTTTTTAATGGCTGAGCAATATTCTATTATATATATGTACCACATCTTCTTTGTCCATTTCTGCTGATGGACATTTAGGTTGCTTCTGTGTTTTGGCTATTATAAACAGTACTGAAATGAATATTAGGGTGCATATATCCTTCTGGATCATGTTTCTTTTCCAGATATATGCCTAGGAGTGAGATTTCAGGGTTATATGGTAGCTCAGTTTTAGTTTTTTAAAGGACCTCCATGCTATTTTCTCCATAGTGGCTGGACCAAGTTACATTTCCAACAGTGTAGAAAGGTTCCCTTCTTTCCACACTCTCTCCAGCATTTATTGTTTGTGGATATTTTGATGACAGCCATTCTGGCTGGTGTGAAGTGATACCACATATAATTTTGACTTGCATTTCTCAAATAACAGGTGATGTTGAGCATTTTATCATGTGTCTATGTGCCATCTCTCTGTCCTCTTTTGAGAAATGTCTATTCAGGTCTTCTGCCCATTTTTTGAGTGGGCTGTTTGTTTTGATGATGTTAAGTGTCATAAGCTGTTTGTAAATTTTTTCCCAGTCTTTAACTTTTCTTTTATTTATTGTTTCCTTTGATGAAATAATTTTTCTTTCCCAGAGAAGTGTCCTTGATTTAGCACATATATAATGAATTAAAAATTAAAATTACTTGAATTTTTCTCTTAAATTTTTTCTTCAATGTCAAAATATCATAAAACATAAAAAATGTCTAGGTAAAATATTCAAGACAAAAAGTATATTTAATATCCATACATATATGTATGAATGTTTGAATATAGAAAAAATAAGATTGTTAATACAAAATTTAGGAGAAACAAGTATTTGGCATAATGTAAAACATGTGCAACTACTCATACTCTAAACATGTCAGAATTGACAGTTAAAGAATTAATTGAGCCAAATACTAAATTAGGTTTTGGAGTTATAAATTTATGGCAGAAAAACAAAGATTTTGCTAAACTCATGGAGTGATTATTGCATAAATGTGTACTCTGTACCAAATATAGGGACTCCAATTCAATTTTTAATCATTTCTTTCACAATTATGATAAAGGACAACTGTGTGCTTTGCTGCTTTTCCCTGTTTGGTCATATCTTTTAACTTTCAGGAAGCATGTAACATTAATCATATAAATTAGCTTTCCCTCTCAGAAGAGATGCATATAATTCAGACCAGTCAAGGATAAGCAAATTCTCCCGCATGGTGGAGAGAAGTGCAAACACTGCCAATACATTTTATTATTAAGGGAGCTTTCTACTCTTTGACACCTGATTGTGTTCCTAATTTCATTAGTGGGATTCATATGAAATATTAGGGCATGATATAGATATTGACTTTGATAATAGAAGTTAGTTCTCTAATGTGAAAATGTTTCCAGCTACAAGCAGGATAAATTATATATTTTTCATTTTTAAGTTCCCTCATGATTTCTTGCTTTAATTGTATTAAGTATGTAATTATATTTTCATTATACACAGGGCCTGCCATTCTCCATCACACCACCTGCAAAATCATGTCTCCACGATTCAGCTAATTCAATCATTTGAGACTGTAATAAACTAGCTTTCTTCTGTGATAAGCCAGCCCAACCCTAGTGAGCCTAACCAGAGGACAATTTTTCTAGAAGCATTTCTAACAGGATACCATAAAGAGCTGAAAGCCTTGGAAAATGAAGATTTAATTTAGGTGAAAATTGAAGAACATTCCGTGCAAAGGGACCATGAGTGCTAATATTCTGAGGTTGGCAAGGGTTTCGTTTGTACGATACTAGAAAAAGTTCAGTGCACAATAGACTATAACAGGTAATGAGCATAGCATGGGGATGAAGTTGAAAAATATGGCAGAACATGTGTTTTATGTTTAAATAAGTGGATAGAGTAAATGAATGGATGGATAGATGAGGCAGTCGCCTGCCAGAAGTAGTGCTCCCCTGCCTACAGCTATGGATCTCACTGTTTTTCAAAATGTACTTTGACAATATGGCATGAGGAGTCTTCACAATGTGACAAAATCACTAGATTCTGGTAAAACTGAAAGCTTGTGGTTATATGTTTTCCATCAAAAATAAAATCCCAAGAAACTCTTATTGTCATATGAGACCCATGACCAGCCTTAAGCAAAGTGATGATGGCATTCATTGGAATGACCTTCTCAGACCTCCACCAGCAAGGAGGGGAATTGACCAAGGCTTCCAGCTGCTGTGCTCTGCTGCTTCAGTGCTAAGACTATGTCTGGCTACCCTATGGGCTGTACCTGGCCAATGCCTGACACAGGCATTGTGTCTGAGATTCTAAGGCAGGTGCATTCCTGGAGACACTGGATACCTCTGATGACTAATTCTGGCTTGAAGACTCTCCAGTGGCTTTGCCTTCCTTCTTTAACATGCACATAAGTCTGGAAAATTTCACTTCCTTTCTTCCTTGACCCCTTCACCCAGAGTCATACTTTGATTGGTCTCATGATTCTCTCAGCCTTTTCCAGCTTCCTCCTATTTTTCTCTCACAGACATTTCTCATATAAATCCTTGCACATTTAATCCCATTTAAGTGTCTGATTCTCAGAGGACCCAGCCTCACAAAGTAGTAAAGTAGGTCAATTTCCTTTTGACACCTCAGTTCTCCTGTCTTGCCAAGACTTAAACTAAATTAATGTCATAAACATTCTTATTCATAACACAATTAGTCAATTAAATTTCCTATATAAAAAAATTTTTAAAGCTATTCTTTCACATTTGATGGGCGTTTAAACCACAGTGACCTCTAGGGCAGACGCAAAGACGCTTCACAGTCTCATAGGAAGCTTAATTGGCTGTCACATGTGTAAACTATTCTATTTCTCTAACTAGGTTCTTATAGAATTTCTATTATAAATCTTAAAATTCAGATACTGTAATTCTATCTATAATTGTTGAATCCTTTAGTAATTTGAAATATAGAACAGTTTTTTTCTTCCTTAACCTCCTCTTCAGAATAATAATATTGGAAGGATGGTGGTATATTTCACTTTAAAAATAGAAACTTTGTCAGATTTAATCTGTATTTTCTTTTGCATATGACACAGAGTTTTATGTCTCTTTCTCTAAATTCATAGTATGTTTTTTTTCTAACAGACATGTGACTACCTTGTGTATGCCAAAATATATTAATATTACATGCTATAATAATTACATTTTTATAAGCAAATTGCTTTTTATCAGATCCAAACTCCTCTGCCTGCCTTGTGAAGTTTGTTTGTTTGTTTGTTTTGAGTGAAGCTACCCTTCTTTTTTTCATACCCTCTTAACTTCTATTGTGCTTCTGAATGTCCTTTCAAATTCTTTTCCTCTGTTCCCATCAACACAGGCACCATATCCAACTTTTTTGGGGAGTGCCCATTTTGTTGTGCAGTTGCAAAGTCATGTCTGACTGCTTGGTAACCCATGGACTTAGCAGCACAGGTTCCTCTCTCCTCCACTATCTCCCTAAGTTTGATCAAATTCATGTACGTTGAGTTAGTGATGCTGTCTAACCATCTCATCCTCTGTTGCCCCCTTCTCCTTTTGCCCTCAATCTTTCCCAGCATCATGGTCTTTTCTAATCAGTCAGTTCTTTCATATTAGGTAGCCAAAGTATTGGAGCTTCAGCTTCAGCATCAGTCCTTCCAATGAATAGTCAGGGTTGATTTCCTTTAGGAATGACTGATTTGATCTCCTTGCTGTCCAAGGGCCTCTCAAGAGTTTCCTCCAGCATCACAGTTTGAAAGCATCAGTTCTTTGACACTCAGCCAACTCACAACCATATATGACTACTGGAAAAATCATAGCATTGACTAGACGGACCTTTGTCGGCAAAGTGATGCCACTGCTTTTTAATACACTCTCTAGGTTTGTCATAGCATTTCCTCCAAGGAGCACATGTCTTTTAATTTCATGGCTGCAATCATCATCTGCAGTGATTTTGGAGCCCAAGAAAATAGAGTCTGTCACTGTTGCCATTGTTTCCCCATCTCTTTGTCTTGAAGTGATGGGACCGGATGCCATGATCTTAGTTTCTTTGAATGTTGAGTTTTAAGCCAGCCTTTTCACTTTGATCAAGAGACTCTTTAGTTCCTCTTCCCTTTCTGCCTTAAGGGTGGTATCATCTATATATCTGAGGTTGTTGTTATTTCTGCTGGCAACCTTGATTGTAATGAAGTTTGTGATTCATCCAGCCTGGCATTTTGAATGATCTATTCTACATATGTTAAATAAGCAGGATGACAGTATATAGTCCTGTCATACTCCTGTCCCAGTTTTGAACCAGTCTGTTGTTCTGTGTCTGATTCTAACTATTGCCTCTTGACCCACATATAGGTTTCTCAGGAGAAAGGTAAGGTCTGATACTCTCATTTCTTTAAGAATTTTCCACAGTTTGCTGTGATCCACAGAGTCAGTATTTAGCATAGTCAATGAAGCTGAAGTAGATGTTTTTGGAATTCCTTTGCTTTCTCTATGATCCAATGAATGTTGGCAATTTGATCTCTGATTCCTCTGGCTTTTCTGAGCTCAGCTTTTACATCTGGAATTGATCAGTTCATGTACTGCTAAAGCCTACTTTGAAAGATTTTGAGTATAACCTTACTAGCATGTGAAATGAGTGCAATTGTCCAGAAATTTGAACATTCCTTGGCATTGCCTTTCTGTGGCATTAAAATGAAAACTGACCATTTTCCATCCTGTGGCCACTGCTGCGTTTTCCAAATTTGCTGGCATATTAGGTGCAGTACTGTAAAAGCATCATCTTTTAGGATTTGAAACTTCTCATCTTGAATTCCATCACCTCCACTAGCTTTGCTCAGAGTAATGAGTCCTAAGGCCCACTTGACTTCACACTCCAAGATATCTGGCTCTAGGCGAGTGACCATACCATCATGGTTATCTGGGTCATTAAGACCTTTTTTGTATAGTTCTTCTGTGTATTCTTGCCACCTCTTCTTTATCTCTTCTGCTTCTCTTAGGTCCTTACCATTTCTGCCCTTTGTCATGCCCATCCTTGCCTGAAATGTTCCCTTGATATCTCCAATTTTCTTGAAGAGATCTCTTTCCCATTCTGCTGTTTTTCTCTATTTCTTTGAATTGTTCATTTTAAAAAGCCTTCATATCTCTCCTTGCTATTCTCTGGAACTCTGCATTTAGTGAGTCATTTCTTTCTCCTTCTCCCTTGCCTTTCACTTCCCTTTTCTCAGCTCTTTATAAAGCCTCCTCAGACAACCATTTTGCCTTCTTCATTTCTTTTTCTTTGGGATGGTTTTAGTCACTGCCTCTTATAGAATGTTATGAGCTTCCATCCATATTTGTTCCAGCACTCTGTCTACCAAATCTAATCCCTTGAATCTATTTGACAACTCCACTGTATTCATAAGGGATTTGTTTATGTCACACCTGAATGGGCTAGTGGTTTTCCCTACTTTCTTCAATTTAAGCCTGAATTTTGCATTAAGGAGCTCATAATCGAGCCATAGTCAGCTCCAGGTCTTGTTTTTACTGACTGTATAAAACTTCTCCATCTTCAGCTTCAAAGAATATAATCAGTCTAGTTCCAGTACTGATCATCTGGTGATGTACACGTATAGAGTCGTCCCTTGTGTTGTTGGAAGAGGGTGTTTGCTGTGACGAACATATTCTCTTGACAAAACTCTATTAGTCTTTGCCTTGCTTCATTTTATACTCGAAACTGATCTATTAGGTACGTCTTACCTTCCTACTTTTGCATTTCAATCCCCTGTAATAAGAAGGACATCTTTCTTTTGGTGTTAGTTCTACAAGGTGTTTTAGGTCTTCATTAAACTTCAGCTTCTTCAGCATCAGCTGTTGGGGCATAGACTTGAATTATTGTGATGCTGAGTGATTTGACTAATTGACTCTTTTTGGATACTGTCTTATCCAAATTGGATTATCCTTTTGGATAATCTGTCCCATCCTTTTGGATACTGTCCTATCCAATGATTGATTCATGAATCAATCATTTTAGCCAAGAGAATAGGACACTTTGTCAAACTATTATTTCATTGCCATCAGACTAACAGGGAGAAAGAAGTTCCCCAAAGGTGTAAATGTAGAATAGAAAGTAGACTATGCTCTGTGTGATAATTCTCATTTAAAAAAAAATGTGCTGTTGTTAGTTAATCGTTCATGTCTAATTCTTTGGCACCCCATGGACTATAGCTCTCCAGGCACCTCTGTCCATGGGGATTCTCCAGGCAAGAATACCGGAGTGGGTCATGATGCTCTCCTCCAGGGGATTAAAAAAAAAAAAGAGAGAGAGAGTGAATGATAAATAGTTCTCACTAATAAAGTAACTTTGTGGTTTATAGTTTCCACAAACTATTTCTATTTCCTATTACTTTTCTGATTACTTTTTAAATTAAATGTGTACTGACTTTCATGGCTAGGATTCTGGTCTTTCATAATTTGGTTTCTTGAAGAAATCTTCTACTGTCTTAACGTTTCTGTCTAGTTTACTCAAATGTCTCTGCTGGTAATATTTTTCCTCCTATCGCAGCAGGAATGAAATTATTCTATGCCAATTATGTAAAAATAATTTGTCATGACTCTATAAACAAGCACAGTCATAGATACAGTATGACTTCCATGTTCTGCATTATTGACTATCAGAAATAGTGATTTATAGGGCTTCTTAAATTCTCTGATGGAAATGAAGTTACATAAATTGTACTTATGTAGCATTCAGTCTATATGGTCCTATCCTAGTATGTACCAGATGGTTGTCATTTCTTGTTAAAAACATAATTAAGATAAGACTTAATTCAATCTAATTAAAAAAATATATGTTTGGAAAGTGACTGAAAGATCTGATTAATGCTCTTCATTCTGTATAACTCAATTCAAACTTTAATGTGTTAAGACATTTAAAGTATGAGGAAGATGATTGATATCATCTGTAGGATGAGCCTGTACTTCTTGTTTCCCTTTAGCAGCTGAAGAAGAGAGGGAGATATATTCTTGTTTTTATTTTTTCGCTAGATTTTACAGGAGGTACTTTTATCTTTTGTGTATAATCAAAAGCCAAGAATTGGTAAATCAAGAAATTCTTCTTTGCAGAAGTGTCACATTTGAATTATTTTTTTAATGAAACTTTTAAATTTTATCTTTTTGAATTTCATGTTTTCAAATGTAAGAAACAAAGTGAAGAGCATCAAAGCATCCTGGGGACTTTCTTGGTAGTCCAGTGACCTACACTTCCATTGGAGGGGGTGTAGTTTCCATCTCTGGTTGGTTAACTTGTAGCTCAGCTGGTAAAGAATTTGTCGGCAATGTGGAAAACGTGGGTTCGATCCCTGGGTTGGGAAGATCCCCTGGAGAAAGGAAAGGCTACCAACTCCAGTATTCTGGCCTGGAAAATTCCAGACTGTATAATCCATGGGGTCGCAAAGAGTCCGACATGACCAAGCAACCTTCACTTTCACTTTCAGTTTTCCACATACAGCACAATGTAGCAAAAAGAAAAAGAAAAAAAAAAAAAAAAAAACAGAGAGAAAAGAGAGAGAAATAAACATCCTCAAAATTCTATGAATGTTCCATGTATGGTTGTAACTCCTGGCATAAATACGTGTATTATCATTTATTTAGTTAAAATATTTTCCCCTTCTTTTTCTCTTTGGAATAAGTTCCTGAAAACCATGTTACATGTGACCTACTCTGTGAAAATTTCTTGATACATAATAACCCTCTTACCTACTTTTCCCAAGTTAGAAGTGGTCACTCCTTCATAACTTGTCCTCATGTTCTTTAGCTAAATAGCAATTCAGTTACTTGCCCTCTTGAATTACATGTAATTATTTTCCTGTTGATTTCTGTTGCTAAATTGAGTACATACTTATATAAGGGAGGATGCCATTTTCACTTTTCTATTACTGAATCTTAACTGTTGAGAGTCCCTTGGACTGCAAGGAGATCCAACCAGTCCATTCTGAAGGAGATCAGCCCTGGGATTTCTTTGGAAGGAATGATGCTAAAGCCGAAGCTCCAGTACTTTGACCACCTCATGCGAAGAGTNTGAAGAAAGTTGAGTGCCGAAGAATTGATGCTTTTGAACTGTGGTGTTGGAGAAGACTCTTGAGAGTCCCTTGGACTGCAAGGAGATCCAACCAGTCCATTCTGAAGGAGATCAGCCCTGGGATTTCTTTGGAAGGAATGATGCTAAAGCTGAAGCTCCAGTACTTTGGCCACCTCATGCGAAGAGTTGACTCATTGGAAAAGTCTCTGATGCTGGGAGGGATTGGGGGCAGGAGGAGTAGGGGACGACAGAGGATGAGATGGCTGGATGGCATCACGGACTCAATGGACGTGAGTCTGAGTGAACTCCAGGAGTTGGTGATGGACAGGAGGGCCTGGCATGCTGCGATTCATGGGGTCGCAAAGAGTCGGACACGACTGCGCGACTGAACGGAACTGAATCCGTGTACTGTATACCTCTGTATACCTGAAACTAACACAACATTGTAAATCAACTGTATGTTAATAAAAAATTAAAGTAAAAGGCAAGTTACTGAAATATGTACAGGGAGTTGGTATAGCATCTGAATCTCTGTGCAGTTTAGAAGGTGAATTTTGCTAAATTTTTAGTGTCAATTTTGTACTCCATATTGCAAGAACTCCCCCAAATTAAAAAGATAAGGATTATGAGTTTTTTCATTTTGTAGATGGTTTCCTTTGCTGTGCAAAAGCTTTTAAGTTCAATTAGGTCCCATTTGCTTGTTTTTTATTTTGTTTTATTATTCCTTTGCCTTAGGACAAAGATTCTAAAAACATTGATACAATATATGTCAAGGAGTGTTCTGCCTATTTTCTTTTAGGAGTTTTATGGCTTTCAGTCTTATATTTTAGGACTTCAATCCATTTTGAGTTTATATGGTGTGACAAAATGTTCTAATTTTATTTTTTTATATGTAGCTGCCCAGTGTTCCTAGCACCATTTATTGAAGAGACTGTCTCTTCTCTATTGTATATTTTTGCCTCCTTTGTTATAGATTAAATCATAGGTTCATGGATTTATTTCTTGGCTTTATATTCTGTTCCACTGATCTGTGTATCTCTTTGTGCCAGTATCATACTCTTTTGATTACTATAGCTTTGTAACATAGTCTGAAGTCACAGAGTGTGATTCCTCCAGCTTTATTTTTTTTTCCTAGATTACTTTGCTGTTTTGAAGTCTCTTGTGGTTCTATATAAATTCTAGGGTTATTTGTTCTAAAGAAAATCTACTAAATGGGAGAAAATATTTGCAAATGATATGACTGATGAAGGATTAATCCAAAATACATAAACTGCTCATATGGCTCTCTCTCTATATATATATATATAAACACAAACATACCCATACACAAACACATACAACACTGAGAAATAAAGCCATTATTTTATAACAACTTTAAATGGACTATAATCTATAAAATACTGAATCACTATGTAGTATATCTCATATTAATATAATGCAAATCAATTATAATTTTAAAAGAATTATGAGAATTTACCATAGATGAAGTTGCTCAGTTGTGTCCAACTCTTTGCGACCCCACGGCTTCTCAGTCCATGTGATTTTCCAGGCAGGAGTACTGGAGTGGGTTACCATTTCCTTCTCCAGGGGATCCCTGGATTCAGGGATTGAACCTGGGTCTCCCACATTGTAGGCAAACACTTTACCCTCTGAGCCACCAGGGAAACCCATAATTAGATATAAATGACATCTTAACTATTAAATTATAGCATCTTAAGAAAATATTGTAAAGCAAAACAAATACAGTACTGTAAAGCAAAACAAAGAAAATAAAAATTAATTAAAAAAAAAGAAATTATTTTTTAAATGTAATTATGACCACTTTGGGCTTCCCTGGTAGCTCAGTTGGTAAAGAATTCACCTGCAATGCAGGAGACCTGGGTTTGATTCCTAGGTCAGGAATATCCCCTGGAGAAGGGATAGGCTACCCACTCCAGTATTCTTGGGCTTCCCTCATGACTCACCTGGTAAAGAATCCACCTGCAATGCGGGAGACCTGGGTTTGGTCTCTGGGTTTGGAAGATCCCCTGGAAAAGGGAAAGGCTACCCACTCCAGTATTTGGCCTGGAGAATTCCAAGGGCTATACAGAGTCGGACAGGACTGAGCAACTTTCACTTTCAATTTGGAATATTTACTTTTATATTTCTTAATCCAACTCAGAACCATCAAGAATTTCCATAGAAAAAAATATAAACACACTTGGTTAAGCCTCATACAAATCACTCAGCTATCCATAAATGCATGATTTATGCAGTGCAGAAAGTCAGACATCAAATTCCTTAGCTGTGTTTGCATTAGAAACTTATTATCATGTAAAAACCCATAGTTTTTTTCTTAAAAGTACACATCATACAAATAGAGAAGTAGAAATATCTTATTATAATTGCCAGCATCAAAATTTGATGGTAAAGTGATTCAAAATTATTAACAGTGTCACAAAAGCCAGGACAGATGGATTTCTTATAAAGAAGTCCATGAAAATCATGTTAAAGTGGATGTGAGAATTACAGAAGATTATTTACAATACAGTTACCTAGGACATTTGAGCTGAAAAGAAAACAAAAAGGACACAAATGGATTGGAAAAAATGACATAAAGCATTTTTTTCTTTAAAGAGAAGCCAGTTAGGAAGGGACTTGGGAACATTTAAAATGTAATAGAGCTATGTGTGATTTTCTTCCAGGACTCAGAACCATAGCATTATCCAGTGAAAAATGAATATGAGACATTTATTGCTGCTGAGGGATTCCCTGGGCCGCCTGTGATAGGTCTGGTCTGAGGCTCTGCTTGAAGGTTATGTGAAGACTTTGTCATTCAAAGTCAGCACCACTGACAAGCAGTATGCTCAGTAGGGCTACCCTGAGCCCCAGTGCATAAACAAAGGGGTGAGATATATTAACAGATGTGTGGACTCTTTCTAACACTCCATAATTACTCATTCAGATTTATGGTGTATGATTTTGACTCACTCTGGCCAGGGTCACTGATCATGCTGTAAACAGTTCATCATCAATAAATACACGTAGATCACTGAAGCTGAAGTCTGCACAACTCAGTGTACACATCGCAATGGAACATCAGCCTTAAACTGTGGTCATACGCACTTTTGATCCCAAACAGTCCTTCCCTACGTTGATCAACCACCATTTTCAACAGACTCTGAGCTAAATAATCTTTTCCACTGTTTCTCAAAAGCAAATTCTCTTGCACAAACCAGAGATTTACTGCTCCACAGGACATTAAAAACATTCCAAAGGTTTTGATGGCCATCTTTGAAAAGAAGTCCCCAAAAGATTTTGAAATGCCAGCATCACTGGAGTAAATGTAAGATTTCCCAAGGTAATTACTTTGACATAGACAGCTATAATTTGGGATTTATATGTACCTATTTGCAAATTCTGAAATCTTCATCAAAATATCAGTTGTTCTAACCTTATATTGCCTTAACTCTTGATTCTTCATTTAGAAAAGGAAGATGACTCACTTATCAGTCTTCACCATTTCAATAAATGGCTACCCTAATAGTTTGTTAGTCTAGAATCCAATGGTCATCACTGACACCTTTAATATTTTGTAGCCACAACAAATCTAACAACAAAGGCAATGGAGCAGTTTAGATAGGCAGAGAAACTTCTCCAGGTTATTACATCTAAATTGTAGCTAAAAGATGAGTTTTTTCTTTTGCTTTTTTCTTTGCTGCATCATGCATCATGAGAGATCTTAGTTCCTTGACCAGGGATCCAAACTGTGTCCCCTGTATTGCGAGCATGGAGTCTTAATCACTGGACTGCCAGGGGAGTCCCTAACAGGTGATTTTTTTAAAAACCTGCACTAAATTTGATGGAAAGTAAAGCAGGGAATACCAGATCACCTGACCTGCCTCTTGAGAAACTTATATGCAGGTCAGGAAGCAACAGTCAGAACTGGACATGGAACAACAGACTGGTTCCAAATAGGAAAAGGAGTACGTCAAGGCTGTATATTGTCACCCTGCTTATTTAACTTATATGCAGAGTACATCATGAGAAACGCTGGGCTGGAAGAAGCACACGCTGGAATCAAGATTTGTGGGAGAAATATCAATAACCTCAGATATGCAGATGCACCACCCTTATAGTAGAAAATGAAAAGGAGCTAAAAAGCCTCCTGATGAACGTGGAAGAGGAGAGTGAAAAAGTTGGCTTAAAGCTCAACATTCAGAAAACGAAGATCATGGCATCTGGTCCCATCACTTCATGGGAAATAGATGGGGAAACAGTGAAAACAGTGTCAGACTTTATTTTTTTGTGCTTCAAAATCACTGCAGATGGTGACTGCAGCCATGAAATTAAAAGATGCTTACTCCTTGGAAGAAAAGTTATGACCAACCTAGATAGCATATTCAAAAACAGAGACATTACTTTGCCGACTAAGGTCTGGCTAGTCAAGGCTATGGTTTTTCCTGTGGTCATGTATGGATGTGAGAGTTGGACGGTGAAGAAGGCTGAGTGCCAAAGAACTGATGCTTTTGAACTGTGGTGTTGGAGAAGACTCTTGAGAGTCCCTTGGACTGCAAGGAGATCCAACCAGTTCATTCTGAAGGAGATCAGTCCTGGGTGTTCTTTGGAGGGAATGATGCTAAAGCTGAAACTCCAGTACTCTGGCCACCTCATGCGAAGAGTCGACTCATTGGAAAAGACCCTGATGCTGGGAGGGATTGGGGGCAGGAGGAGAAGGGGACGACCGAGGATGAGATGGTTGGATGGCATCACGGACTCAATGGACGTGAGTCTGAGTGAACTCCGGGAGTTGGTGATGGACGGGGAGGCCTGGCGTGCTGCGATTCATGAGGTTGCAAAGAGTCAGGCTTGACTGAGCGACTGAACTGAACTAAATTGAAAGCAATTCTTTGCAGGCCAATAATGCAAAGAACAGACAGGTTTTTAGTATTAAGTTGCCCTGGGGTAGTGAACTCTACCCAGTGACCTGGAACCTGTGTCTCCAGTGGTCACAAGAGCAGCCCAGTGAAAGGGCTGAGAGGTGGCAGGCTGGACTGGAGACTTGGGCTACAGGTCTCTATATCTTGTCATGACAGAGATCTGGGGGAAGGAGAACAGAGCTTCTGAAGAATTTCTTAATTCAAGCTACATTCAGAGGGGTCTAGGGTCTGAGTTCACATTACATGTATCTTCCCTTGTGCACTTGCTTGGTCGTGTCTGACTCTACCCCATGGACGGTAGCCCACCAGGCCCCTCTCTGCAGGGAATTTTCCAGGCACGAATACTGGAGTGGGTTGCCGTTTCCTTCTCCAGATGATCTTCTCAACCCAGGATTTGAACCTGCATCGCCCGCATTAGCAGGTGGATTCTTTACCAGCTGTGTCACCTGAGAAGCCCCATTACATGTATGGTCCCTAAAGAATATGCAAAAATGTTGTTTCCGCTCAGTTTCCTTTATAAGATCATCCTCTTCTCCACAACCACTTTTGCCTAAACACTTAGTTCTTACCTCTCTACACTCAATCCTTGGTGCATATTCACTCACAAACATACACCTCCCTCCTGCCTACAGTCCAAATTCATATACCTAACTGCCACCAGGCAACTGCATTTGAATGCCTAAGAGGCTTTTCAAATTTGTTTGTTGTTTTAGTCGCTGAGTCGTGTCCAACTCTGTGTGACCTCATGGACTGTAACCCACCAGGGATTTCCCAGGCCAGAATACTGGAGTGGGCTGCCAAACCCTTCTCCAGGAGATCTTTCCAATCCAGGGATTGAACTTGTGTCTCCTGCATTGGCAGGCAGATCCTTTACAACTGAGTCACCAGGGAACAGTCCATAATTAAATTTCTGACTTCACCACCAAACCTGCTCCACCTACTTGGTCTTCCCCATTTCAGTTGCTCAGATCCAAACCTTGGAACCATCCTTCTTCTTCCTCTCACACCCCACAACCAATCTGTCAGGAAATTCTGCTGGATCCACCTTCAGCAAATATCTCTTATCTGAGCCTTTCTCACCACCCTCACTGCAAACTCCCTAGTCTCTTGCTTGGAGGATTGCAATCATCTCCTGATACAATCCTGCTTCTGTCTCTGCCTCTCTACAATCTATTCTCAGCACAGGAGCTGGACTGATCCTCCAAAAATATAAGACAGATCACATCTTTTCCTGCTCATACCTTACAAATGCTCCTGGATCCCCTCAGAATAAGAAAAGGTTCTGAGAATTCCAAAGGTCCTCCTGGACCTGACTATTTTGTCTTTCTGACTTCAGACCTTATGAGATTTTCCCTCAGTTACTGCCTCCAGCCACATCATCACCTTGATGTTTCATGAACACATTATGGACACGCCCACCTAAGGATGGGTGGGATGCAGTAACTTGACACTCTGTCTGGGATGCTCTTGTCCCAGAAACCCACATGTCTCACACCCTCATCTTCATCAAAGCATCTCCATGGCAACTCCTCTAACCACTCTATTTGAAACTGCAACTCACCACCCCACTCTTGCTTCCCTGATCCTTTTTTTTTTTTTTTTAATCCATGGGCTGTTCTTTTCAAAACGTATATCATCTTATACAATTTAACTATTTATTATGTTTATCACTAATTATCTGTTTTTCTATGTTAAATGCTATGAGTGGGGCTCCTGACTATTTTGTGTGTTTTCTCCGAAGAATCAAAACGGTGCTTAACACAAAAAGGCAATCAAGAAGATCTTATGACAAATTCAGTGAAACTAGAAAAACCATGATGCCCAAATAAGAAGTAAGCAACATGAGAAAAAAAATTCACAAGTCATTCTTATTCTTAAAACTAGATATAAAAGTTCCAGTTCATAAAAATGGAAAGAAAAAAAATTTTAAATTACAATCCAAATTCTCCAGTGTGTAAAAAGTTAAATTTCATTTAGTGCCTAGGTGTAAAGTTGTATCAACACTAAAGAGTTCATTAATTTCATTATGATAATTTAATACATGGTTGGTTATTTCATTAGATACAGAAAAAGCACTTTATAAAAGTCAAAATTCATATGTCCCTTAGCAAACTAGGAATAGAAGAAAATATTCTGAACTCTTAAAAGGACAATCTTACCCTCATACTCAATGGGAGATTTTGATAGCATTTCCCATGAAACTGAGAAATAAAGCCAAGGAACTCATTTATCACCATTCATATGAAATATTTCTGGAAGGTATTAGTTAGTGATCTAAGAAATGAAGAATAAATTAAGTCACAAGGATTAGAAGGAACAAAATGTCAGCATTAGCAGGTCATATAATTTTTACATCAAAATTCATAAAAATTGACAAATTATTAGAATTAATGAGAGGTAAGCAGTACAGTATTTCAAAGTTCAATTTGCTTCTATACTCCAGCAGCAAGAAATTAGAAAGTACAAGTTAAGATGTCATTTTTAACAGTAATAACAACATCAAAAACATTTATATCGGTATAAACCTAACAAAAAAGGCACAAGATGATATTGGTGAGATCTAAATAAAGGACAGGGCTTCCCTGGTGGCAGGAGGTGTGGTGCAATCCCTGGTCTGGGAAGATCTCCTAGAGAAGGATATGGCAACCGACTCCATTATTCTTGCATGGAAAATCCCACGGACAGAGAAGCCTGACAGGCTACAGTCCATGGGGTTGCAAAAGAATTAGATACAACTTAGTGACTCAGTTCAGTTCAGTCATGTCCAACTCTTTGTGACCCCATGGACTGCAGCACACCAGGCTAATCAGTCCATCACCAACTCCTGGAGCTTGCTCAAATTCATGTGCATTGAGTCAGTGATGTCATCCAACCATCTCATCCTCTGCTGTCCCCTTCTCCTCCTGCCTTCAGTCTTTCCCAGCATGAGTCTTTTCCAATGAGTCAGTTCTTCCCATCAGGAGGCCAAAATATTGGAGCTTCAGCTTCAGCATCAGTCCTTCCAATGAATATTCAGGACTGATTGACTTTGGGATGGACTCGTTTGATCCCCTTGAAGTCCAAGGGACTCTCAAGAGTCTTTTCCAACACCACAGTTCAAAAGCATCGTGGCTGATTCATGTCGATGTGTAGCAAAACGAATACAGTATGGTTCCCTGGTGGCTCAGAGGTTAAAGCGGCTGCCTCCAATGCGGGAGACCCGGGTTCGATCCCTGAGTCGGGAAGATCCCCTGGAGAAGGAAATGGCAATCCACTCCAGTATTCTTGCCTGGAAATCCCATGGACAGAGAAGCCTAGTACATTACAGTCCACGGGGTCGCAAAGAGTCGGACACGACTGAGCGACTTCATCTTCACCTTCACCTTCAAAGCAAAACAAACTAAAAAAATAAAAATTAATTAAAAAGCAAAAAGCAAAAAAAAAAAAACAAAAGCATCAATTCATCAGCACTCAGCTTTCTTTATAGCCCAACTCTCACATCCATACATGACTGTTGGAAAAACCATAGCTTTGACTAGATGGACCTTTGTCGCCAAAGTACTATCTCTGCTTTCTAATATGCTGTCTAGGTTTTTCTTCCAAGGAGCAAGAGTCTTTGAATTTCATGGCTGAAGTCACCATCTGTAGTGATTTTGGAGCCCAAGAAACAAAGTCTGTCACTGTGTCCATTGTTTCCCCATCTATTTGCCATGAAGTGATAGGGCTGGATGTCACGATCTTTGTATTTTGAATGTTGAGTTTTAAGCTGGCTTTTCATGCTCTGCTTTCACTTTCATCAAGTGGCTCTTTAGCTCCTTTTTGCATTCTGCCATAAGGGTGGTGTCATCTGCATATCTGAGGTTACTGATATTTCTTCCAGCAATCTTGATTCCAGCTTGTGCTTCATCCAGCCCGACATTTTGCATGATATACTCTGCAATAAGTTAAATAAGCAGGGTGACAATATACAGCCTTGACATGCTCCTTTCCCAGTCTGGAACCTGTTTGTTGTTCCCTGTCCTGTTCTAACTGTTGATTCTTAACCTGCATACAGATTTCTCAGGATGCAGGTAAGGTGATCTGGTATTCCCATCTCTTTAAGAATTTTCCACACTTTGTGGTGATCCACAGAGTCAAAGGCTTTGGCATAATCAATAAAGCATAAGTAGATGTTTTCTGGATTTCTTTTGCTTTTTGTATGATCCAGTGGATGTTGGGATTTGATCTCTGGTTCCTCTGCCTTTTCTAAATCCAGCTTGAACATTTGGAAGTTCTTGGTTCACATACTTTTGAAACCTCTCTTGGAGAAATTTGAGATTACTTCACTAGCGTGTGAGATGAGTGCAGCTGTGTGGTAGTTTGAACATTCTTTGGCATTGCCTTTCTTTGGGATTGGAATGAAAACTGACCTTTTCCAGTCCTGTGGCCACTGCTGAGCTTCCCAAATTTGCTGGCATATTGAGTGCAGCACTTTCACAGCATCATCTTTCAGGATTTGAAATAGCTCAACCGGAATTCTATCACCTCCACTAGGTTTGTTTATAGTGATGCTTCCGAAGGCCCAACTGACTTCACAGTTCAGGATGTCTGGCTCTAGGTGAGTGATCACACCATCTTGACTATCTGGGTCTTGAAGAATTTTTTGTATAGTTCTTCTGTGTATTCTTGCCAGCTCTTCTTAATATCTTCTGCTTCTGTTAGGTCCATATCATTTCCGTCCTTTATTGTGCTCATCTTTGCATGAAAGTTTCCCTTGGTATCTCTAATTTTCTTGAAGAGATCTTTAGATTTTCCCATTCTATTGTTTTCCTCTATTTATTTTGATCACTGAGGAAGGCTTTCTTATCTCTCCTTGCTATTCTCTGGAATTCTGCATTCAGATAGGTATATCTTTCCTTTACTCCTTTGCCTTTTGCTTCTCTTCTTTTCTCAGCTATTTGTATGGCCTTCTCAGACAACCATTTTGCGTTTTTGCATTTCTTTTTCTTGAGGATGGTCTTGATTACCGCCTCTTGTACAATGTCATGAACCTCAATCCATAGTTCTTCAGGCACTCTATCAGATACACTCCCTTGAGTCTATTTGTCACTTCCACTGCATAATTGTAAGGGAAGTGATTTAGGTCATACCTGAATGGTCCCTACTTTCTTCAATTTAAGTCTGAATCTGGTAATAAGGAGTTCATGATCTGAGCCACAGTCAGCTCCCAGTCTTGCTTTTCCTAACTGTATAGATCTTCTTCATCTTCAGCTGCAAAGAATATAATCAATCTGATTTTGGTGTTGATCATCTGGTGATGTCCATGTGTAGAGTTGTCTCTTGTATTGTTGGAAGACAGGTTTGCTATGACCAGTGCATTCTCTTGGCAAAACTGTTAGCTTTTGCTTTGCTTCATTTTGTACCCCAAGGCCAAACTTGCCTGTTATTCCAGCTATCTCTTGACTTCCTTGTTTTGTATTTCAGTCCCCTATAATGAAAAGGACAGGCTGCTACTGCTGATCGAGAAACCATCAAAATAAAAGGAATCCATAATGGAAAAGAAGAAGCAAAACTATCATTGTTTGCAGATGACATGATAGTCTACATAGAAAACCCTAAAGACTCCACCAGAAAATTACTAGAGTTAATCACTGAACACAGTAAAGTTATAGGATATAAAATTAACACACAGAAATCCCTTTCAGTCCTATACACTTAATGATGAGAAAACACAAAGAGAAATTAAGGAAACAATTCCATTCACCATCACAATGAAAAGAATAAAATACTAGGAATATATCTACCTAAAGAAACAAAAGACCTATATATAGAAAACTATAACACACTGCTGAAAGAAATCAAAGAAGACACAAATAGATGGAGAAATATACCATGTTCATGGATTAGAAGAATCAATATAGTGAAAATGAGTATACTACCCAAAGACATCTATAGATTCAATGCAACCTCTATCAAGCTACCAATGGTATTTTTCTGAGAACTAGAACAAATAATTTCACAATTTGTATGGAAATAGAAAAAACCTCAAATAGCCAAAGCAATCTTGAGAAAGAAGAATGGAACTGAAGGAATCAACCTGTCTGACTTCAGGCTCTACTAGAAAGCCACAGTCATCAAGACAGTATGGTACTGGCACAAAGACAGAAATATAGATCAATGGAACAAAATAGGAAGCCCAGAGATAAATCCACGCACGTATGGGCACCTTATCTTTGACAAAGGAGGCAAGAATATACAATGGATTAAAGACAATCTCTTTAACAAGTGGTGCTGGGAAAACTGGTCAACCACTTGTAAAAGAATGAAACTAGAACACTTTCTAACACCATACATAAAAACAAACACAAAATAGATTAAAGACTAAATATAAGACCAGAAACTATTAAACTCCTAGAGGAGAACATAGGCAAGACACTCTCTGACATAAATCACAGCAGGATCCTCTATGACCCACCTCCCAGAATATTGGAAATAAAAGCAAAAATAAACAAATGGGACCTAATTAAAATTAAAACCTTCTGCACAACAAAGGAAACTATAAGCAAGGTGAAAAGACAGCCTTCAGAATGGGAGAAAATAATAGCTAATGAAGCAATGGACAAAGAATTAATCTCAAAAATATACAAATAACTCCTGCAGCGCAATTCCAGAAAAATAAATGACCCAATCAAAAAGTGGGCCAAAGAACTAAACAGATATTTCTCCAAAGAAGACAAACAGACAGCTAACAAACACATGAAAAGATGCTCAACATCACTCATTATCAGAGAAGTGCAAATCAAGACCACAATGAGGTACCATTTCACACCAGTCAGAATGGCTGCGATCCAAAAGTCTACAAGCAATAAATGCTGGAGAGGGTGTGGAGAAAAGGGAACCCTCTTACACTGTTGGTGGGAATGCAAACTAGTACAGCCACTATGGAAAACAGTGTGGAGATTCCTTAAAAATCTGGAAATAGAACTGCCATATGACCCAGCAATCCCACTGCTGGGCATACACACTGAGGAAACCAGAATTGAAAGAGACACATGTACCCCAGTGTTCTTCGCAGCATTGTTTATAATAGCCAGGACATGGAAATAACCTAGATGTCCATCAGCAGATGAATGGATAAGAAAGCAGTGGTACATATACACAATGGAGTATTACTCAGCCATTAAAAAGAATTCATTTGAATCAGTTCTAATGAGGTGGATGAAACTGGAGCCGATTATACAGAGTGAAGTAAGCCAGAAAGAAAAACACCAATACAGTATACTAATACATATATATGGAATTTAGAAAGATGGTAACGATAACTCTGTATGCGAGACAGCAAAAGAGACAGGTGTATAGAACAGTCTTTTGGACTCTGTGGGAGAGGGCGAGGATGGGATGATTGGGAGAATGGCATTGAAACATGTAAATTATCATATGTGAAATGAATTGCCAGTCCAGGTTTGATGCATGATACAGGGTGCTTGGGGCTGGTACATTGGAATGACCCAGAGGAATCCGATGGGGAGGGAGGTGGGAGGCAGGTTCAGAATGAGGAACACATGTACACTCATGGCAGATTCAAGTCAATATATGGCAAAACCAATTTTAAAAAAAAGGACATCTTTTTTTAGTGTTCGTTCTAGAAGGTCCTGTAGGTCTTCGCAGAACCATTCAACTTCAGCTTCTTTGGCATTAGTGGTTGGGGCATAGACTTGGATTACTGTGATATTAAATTGTTTGCCTTGGAAACAGAGATCGTTCTGTCATTTTTGAGACTGCACACAAGTATGCATTTCAGACTCTTTTGTTGACTCTGAAGGCTACTCCATTTCTTCTAAGGTATTCTTGCTCACAGTAGTAAATATAATGGTTATCTCACTTAAATTCACCCACTCCAGTCCATTTAGTTCACTGATACCTAGAATGTCAACATTCACTCTTGCCATCTCCTGTTTGACCACTTCCAATTTGCCTTGATTCATGGACCTAACATTACAGGTTCCTATGTAATATTGTTCTTTACAGTATCAGACTTTACTTCCATCACCAGTCACATCCACAACTGAATACTGATTTCACTTTGGCTCTGTCTCTTCATTTTTTCTGGAGTTATTTCTCCATGTTTCTCCAGCAACATATTGGGCACCTACTGACTTAGGGAATTCATATTTCAGTGTCATATCTTTTTACCTTCTCATACTGTTCATGAAAGTACTTATGTACTTTCATACTGTTTCACACAGCCCCATCCATCAAGAGAAAACTAGATTAAAGATATACTGAGCATGGTTCTGCCCTTCAGAACAAGACCCAATTCCCCCCACAGTTAGTCTCTCCCATCAGAAAGCTTCCATAAGCCTCCTATTCTTGTCCATCATCATGCAGACAGATTGAAAACTACAGGCTGAACTGGAGCAGTGAGAGCCAAGAAGAGATACCCCATGTCCAAGGTCAGGAGCAGTAGCCAAGAGTAGATACCCCAAGTCCAAGGTCAGCAGTGGTGGTTGTGCTTTGCTGGAGCAGCCATGAAGAGATACCTCGTTCAAGGTAAGAGAAACACCAGTAAGACAGTAGGAACTGAGAGAGGGCATTGGAGGACAGACACACTGAAACCACAATCCCAGAAAACTAGCCAATCTGATCACATGGACCACAGCCTTTTCTAACTCAATGAAACTAAGCCATGCCTTATGGACCACCCAAAACAGACAGTTCATGGTGAAGGGTTCTGACAAAATGTGGTCCGCTGGAGAAGAGAATGGCAAACCACTTCAGTATTCTTGCCTTGAGAACCCCATGAACAGTATGAAAAGACAAAAAGACAGGACACTGAAAGATGAACTTCCCAGGTTGGTAGGTGCTCAATATGCTACTGGAGATCAGTGGAGAAATAATTCCAGAAAGAATAAAGGGATGGAGCCAAAGCAAAAACAACACCCAACTGTGAAAGTGACAGAAGCACACTATCACTTCTGGTGATAGAAGTGAGGTCTGATGCTATAAAGAGCAATATTGCATAGGAATCTGGAATGTGAAGTCCATGAATCAAGGCAAATTGGAAGTGGTCAAACAGGAGATGGCAAGAGTGAATGTCGACATTACAGGAATCAGCGAACTAAAACGGACTGGAATGGGTGAATTTAACTCAGATGACCATTGTATCTACTACTGGGGGCAGGAATCCCTTAGAAGAAATGGAGTAGCCATCATAGTCAAGTAAAGAGTCCAAAATCCAGTACTTGGATGCAGTCTCAAAAATGAAAGAATAATCTCTGTTCATTTCCAAAGCAAACCATTCAATATCACAGCAATACAAGTCTATGTCCTGACCAGTAATGCTGAAAAAGTTGAAACTGAATGATTCTATGAAGACCTACAAGACCTTCTAGAACTAACACCCAAAAAAGATGTCCTTTTCATTATAGGGGACTGGAATGCAAAAGTGGAAGTCAAGAAACACCTGGAGTAACAGGCAAATTTGGCCTTGGAATGCGGAATGAAGCAGGGCAAAGGCTAATAGAGTTTTGCCAAGAGAATGCACTGGTCATAGCAAACACCCTCTTCCAACAACACAAGAGAAGACTCTACACATGGACATCACCAGATGGCCAACACCAAAATCAGGCTGATTATATTCTTTGCAGCCAAAGATGGAGAAGCTCTATACAGTCAACAAAAACAAGACTGGGAGCTGACTGTGGCTCAGATCATGAATCCCTTATTGCCAAATTCAGACTTAAATTGAAGAAAGTAGAGAAAACCACTGGACCATTGAGGTATGACTTAAATCAAATCTCTTATGATTATACAGTGGAAGTGAGAAATAGATTTAAGGGAGTAGATCTGATAGACAGAGTGCCTGATGAACTATGGATGGAGGTTCGTGACATTCTATAGGAGACAGGGATCAAGACCCTCCTGAAGAAAAAGCAAAATGGCTGTCTGAGGAGGCCTTACAAATAGCTGTGAAAAGAAGAGAAGTGAAAAGCAAGGGAGAAAAGATATACCCATTTGAATGCAGAGTTCCAAAGAATATCAAGGAGAGATAAGAAAGCCTTCTTCAGTGATCAGTGCAAAGAAATAAATGAAAATAATAAAATGGGAAAGACTAGAGATCTCTACAAGAAAATTAGAGATATCAAGGGAATATTTCATGCAAAGATGGACACAATAAAGGAGAGAAATGGTATGGACCTAACAGAAGCAGAAGATATTAAGAAGAGATGGCAAGAATACACAGAAGAACTGTACAAAAAAGATCTTCATGACCCAGATAATCATGATGGTGTGATCACTCACCTAGAGCCAGACATCCTGGAATGTGAAGTCAAGTGGCTTTAGAAAGGAAACATCATTATGTACAAAGCTAGTGGAGGTGATGGAATTCCAGTTGAGCTGTTTCAAATCCTGAAAGATGATGCTGTGAAAGTGCTACACTCAATATGCCAGCAAATTTGGAAAACTCTCAATGGCCACAGGACTGGAAAAGGTCAGTGTTCATTCCAATCCCAAAGAAAGGCAATGCCAAAGAATGCTCAAACTACTGCACAATTGCACTCATCTCACAGGCTAGTAAAGTAATGCTCAAATTCTCCAAGCCAGGCTTCAGTAATGCATGAACCATGAACTTCCAGATGTTCAAGCTAAATTTAGAAAAGGCAGAGGAAGCAGAGATCAAATTGCCAACAACCACTGGATCATCAAAAAAGTGAGACAGTTCCAGGAAACATCTATTTCTGCTTTACTTACTATGCCAAATCCTTTGACTGTGTGGATCACAATAAACTGTGGAAAACTCTGAAAGAGATGGGAATACCAGACCACCTTACAGATCTCTCTTGAGAAATCTGTATGCAGGTCAGGAAGTAACAGTTAGAACTCATTATAGAACAACAGCCTGGTCCAAATAGGAAAAGGAGTATGTCAATGCTGTATATTGTCACTCTGCTTATTTAACTTCTATGCAGAGTACATCATGAGAAATGCTAGGCTGGAGGAAGCACAAGCCAGAATCAAGATTGCTGGCTGAAATATCAATAACTTCAGATATGCAGATAATATCACCGTTATGGCAGAAAATGAAGAAGTGGTGTTGGAGAAGACTCTTGAGAGTCCCTTGGACTGCAAGGAGATCCAACCAGTCCATTCTGAAGGAGATCAGCCCTGGGATTTCTTTGGAAGGAATGATGCTAAAGCTGAAACTCCAATACTTTGGCCACCTAATGCAGAGTTGACTCATTGGAAAAGACTCTGATGCTATGAGGGATTGGGGGCAGGAGGAGAAGGGGACAACAGAGGATGAGATGGCTGGATGGCATCACTGACTCGATGCATGTGAATCTGAGTGAACTCCGGAAGTTGGTGATGGACAGGGAGGCCTGATGTGCTGCGATTCATGGGGTCGCAAAGAGTCAGGCACGACTGAGTGACTGATCTGAACTGAATTGAACTGAACTGAACTGAAAGAGCCTCTTAATGAAAGTGCAAAGGGGAGTGAAAAAGTTGGCTTAAAGCTCAACACTCAGAAAAATAAGATCATGGCATTTAGTCCCATCACTTCATGGCAAATAGATGGGGAAACAGTGGCTAACTTTATTTTGGGGGCTCCAAAATCACTGCAGATGGTGACTGCAGCCATGAAATTAAAGGATGCTTATTCCTTCGATGGCAATCCACTCCAGTATTCTTGCCTGGAGAATCCCATGGATGGAGAAGCCTGGTAGGTTACAGTCCACGGGGTCGCAAAGAGTCGGACACGACTGAGCGACTTCATCTCATCTATTCCTTCGAAGGAAAGTTATGACCAACCTAGACAGCATACTAAAAAGCAGAGACATTCTTTTGCCAACAAAGATCCATCTAGTCAAGGCTATGGTTTTTCCAGTAATCATGTATGGATGTGAAAGTTGGACTGTAAAGAAAGTTGAGCACCAAAGAATTGATGCTTTTGAACTGTGGTGTTGGAGAAGACTCTTGAGAGTCCCTTGTACTGCAAGGAGATCCAACCAGTCCATTCTAAAGGATATCAGTCCTGAATATTCATTGGCAGGACTGATGCTGAAGCTGAAACTCCAATACTTTGGCCACTTGATGCGAAGAGCTGACTCATTTGAAAAGACACTGATGGTGAGAAAGATTGAGGGCAGGAGGAGAAGGGGACGACAGAGGATGATATAGTTGGATAGCATCACCGACTCGATGGACATGAGTTTGGGTAAACTCTGGGAGTTAATGATGGACAGGGAGGCCCGGCATGCTGCAGTCCATGGGATCACAAAGAGTTGGAAAGGACTTAGCAACTGAACTGAAGTGTACAATCACAGGAAACTAACCAAACTGATCATAGGGACCATACCCTTGTTTAACTCAGTGAAACTATGATCCATGACTAAACAACAACAAATAAAGAGAGCTATATTATGTTCATGGTTAAAAAAAGGTAATGGTGTAAATATAGAAATTCTCTCCAAATCAATGTATGGCATATCTCTAATGAAATATGTTTCTAATAATGTCTAGTTAAAATGATTTCTTTTTTTGTGTGTGTGGAATTTGACAAGCAGATTCTAAAATGTATTTACAAAAGCAAGTACATATTTGAAGAATTAGGGACAAAGTTGCCATACTAGCTAGCAAGACTTATTTGTATTATAATATTACAGTAATTATGAAACAATAATAATGTATAATAATTAGTTTGAGGTAGTGAGTGACACACCAGTGGAACACAAGAGCCTTGAAACAAGCCCATGTAGTTATAAAAATCTAATAGACCTGGCATTGTAGCTCAGCATGGAAAGGTGAACAATTCAATAAATTGTATTCCAATGATTGATTAATCACACAGGGTGAAAAAGTGGTTGCTGGTTAGTCAACCAGTCGTATCCGACTCTTTGCCACCCCATGGACTGCAGCACACCAGGTTTTCCTGTCCTTTGCTATCTCTTGGAGTTTGCTGAAACTCATGCCCATTGAATCAGTGATGCCATGCAACCATCTCATCCTCTGTTGCACCCTTCTCCTTCTGTCCTCAATATTTCCCAGCATAAGGGGCTTTTCCAGTGAGTTGGCTCTTTGCATTAGGTATACACAGAAATTAATCCTGATGGTTCAAAGATTTAAGTGTTAAACCCAAGACATTAAATTTTTACTGCATTTAAGGTAAAAATTTCTGATTTGCAACAACATGGATGGACCTAGAGATTGTCACACTAAGTGAAGTAAGTCAGACAGAGAAAGACAGATATCGAATGATATCGCTTATATGTGGAAAGTACAAAATGATACAAATGAACCTATTCTCAAATCAGAGTCACAGATGTAGAAAACAATCCTATACTTACCAGCAGGGAAGGGGAGGAGGCATAACTGGGGAGATTGGGATTGATATAAACACACAACTAAATATAAAATAGAAAATAGTAAGAAGCTACTGTATAGCACAGGGAACTCTACTTAATACTCTGTAATAACTTATATGGGAAAGGAATTCAATAAAGAGTAGACATATGTGAATGTATAACTGATTCACTTGCTATATAGCAGAAAGTAACACAAGATTTTAAATCAACTATATTCCAATGAATAATTTTTTAAAAGTCAAAATCTTAAAAGAAATAAAATTTTCTGATTATCAAAAGACATGACACAGAAAATGAAAACAAAAATTTAGAGGAGGATATTTGCATGCCATATAAATAATAAGTGACTTGGCTCCAAAAATATAAAGAATTTATAGAAATTAACTAGAAAAAGACATCCAATACAGTAGAAACCAGCCTTTCTTTGTAAGAGGAAACAAAATAGCTACTATATATTTAAAACATTACTTAGGTAATAAATTGCACATTAAAACTACAAGATGACTTTTCACACCAAATTGGTTGATGATAACTTGAAATGAGAATTCCAAGCACTGGTGAAGATAGGTAACCAATAACTCTTTAACACTGTTGACTGGTGTATAGGTTTGCTTTAACCACTTGAAGAAACAACTTGGAAACAAAGATAAGGATACCAAGGGGGTATGGGGGTGGAGGTGGGGTGAATTGGGAGATTGGGACTGATGCACACACACTATTGATACTATGTATAGATAGATAACTAATGAGAGCTACTGTATAGCACAGAGAATTCTACTCAGTGCTCTGTGGTGACCTAAATGGGAAGGAAATCCAAAAAAGAGGAGGTATACGTATACATATAGCTGAGTCACTTTTCTATACAGTAGAAAGTAACGCAACTTTGTAAAGCAGCTATACTCTGATAAAAATTAATTAAGAAAAATTTTGGTATGATATTATCTGGTGAAGCTATAATCTAGCAGTTCTGTTTCTGGGAATGGCCTGTAAGAAATTCTTGAGCAAGTGCTCCAAAAGACATAGAAAAGAGTGCTTATGTTAAACCATCAAGTTAGGAACTGTGAAAACTTCCGAAATTTCATCTTGCTTGCCAGCTAATAAGCTCACCAGTTTCATAGATACTGGCAGAAAGACATGACGTGCCAGGGTTAGAGATGAAAGATAGTGTACTACTCACAGTAAAAGCAACAGTCGAACAATCCCATAGCCTCAACTTCTTGCAGAATGATGAAGACTAGGTGTTGCTTGTATAAGCAAGGAAAATGCATTTTGCTGAATAACTCTGAGATAAGGGCTGCTGACAAGCCTGACTCGTCTCCTTTTCAGTGACATTATCTTATTAGCCTGAAATGTAAGCAATTCTCTCAGGAAGAGGAGAAAGCCCTATGTATCTTCTATACTTTGGAATGTCTTCATGGAAGTGGGTGTCTGTACTTATTATCTGGGGGGCATAAATGAATTCATTCCAGAGCAGTCACTAACCCCTTTTATCTAGGACTGTCTGCTTATACAGATATTCCTGCTGCTGCTGCTACTAAGTCACTTCAGTTGTGTCCGACTCTGTGCGACCCCATAGATGGCAGCCCACCAGGCTCCCCCATCCCTGGGATTCTCCAGGCAAGAACACTCGAGTGGGTTGCCATTTCCTTCTCCAATGCATGAAAGTGAAAAGTGAAAGTGAAATCATTCAGTCATATCCAACTCTTAGCGACCCCATGGACTGCAGCCTACTGGGTTCCTCCGTCCATAGGATTTTCCAGGTAAGAGTACTGGAGTCAGGTGCCATTGCCTTCTCCAGATACTGAGCAACAGGAGAGATTCATGGAGAAATGTACCCTCGCAGTTTGTAACAGCACAATTTATAACAGTAAAACAAAGCAAAACAAAAACAATGCTTAATGACAGAAATCTGAATGACTATATTGTGGAACATCCAAATACAGAAATACTACGGATGAGTTAAAAATGAAATGAACTACGACTTTCATCAAGATAGCATAAATTCTATGTTAAACAGAGAAACACACAGAAATATATAAATATATTTGATTTCAAAAAGAAGTAACACTAGTAAAAGAGTTTGATTAGAGTTGTACACATAGGAAACAAAATCATAAAGGAAAGCAAGAGAACTATTAACATAAAACAGTGTTTAACTTTGAGGGGAAAGAAAGAGAATGTGATTAGGGATGAACACATAGGATTTTCCAAAGGTCTGGTAGCACTGCACTTCCTGAGCTGGGTGATGGGTATTTTTTAAAATTAATTCTCATTAAACTGTGCATGAAAGTTATACACAATATTTTGCAGATGTGATATATTTCACCTTAGACTAAAAAATAGTTCAAAGTCTAGATTACAGATTGGATAGAGGGAAAAAGGGGGAAAAGATTTCTACATAAAAGAATCTCTGAACAATATTTACTATACACTAGCAATGTCCAATTGAATAGGCTTTCTGGCCAGGTAGGGCTTGAAACCATCTGCAGCACTGAGCAAGGCAGTGTTTGCTTGGGTGAGGTGGCAGAACCAACTGCAAGGGTGGCAAGACTCTTTGGTGTCTTGACCACTGGGAATCTGATTGCAATGGAAAAGGGGGAAGGGAGTTGGAACAACCAGCACTCAGATCTTGGCAGAGTGCATTCTAACCTGTATTGCTTAAATGGTAGTCCCAACCAGCATCTTTGTTCCTTTGCAAATAGTGATACAGCCTGATTTGGAAACTCCATGTGGCACAGGTATGCCTAATTCAGGGGCTCAAATGAAGAGCCATATTGGCCCTGGAGCCTGGTCTTCACCTACCTGTACCCCTATTCAGGCAGTTGAGCTGAGCCATATCCCTGTATGTCACTGAGTATGCAGATTACAGCCTCATCCAACCAGGAACCCTGGCCTGAGTATCTGGGAAGCTGCATAGCCCAGAAATGTAATTCCTGAGTGGAAATCTTGAGTGGAGAGACTAGATAACTACACTGCCTGTCAGAAGAGCAAAGCAGGTATTCCCATCTGGCCAAAGAACTTGAGGTATAAGCCATTTCCTACAGGAGAAGAGAAAAAGAAAAGTACAGAAAGTATGTTTAAAGCAACAATGGCTGAAAATTTTCTAAACTTGGGGAGGGAAATGGATATCCAGACTCATGAAGCCCAAAGAACCTGAATAAGGCTACTATTGAGACACATTATAATTTAATTGTCAGAAGTCAAAGACAAAGCAAGGAGACTGAAAGTACCAAGAGAAAGAAACAAGATACATGCAAGGTAACACCCCCATAAGACTGAGGCAGATTCTCAACAGAAAGTTTTCAGGCTAAGAGAATGAGACGATATATTCAAAATAGTGAAAGAAAAAACCCTATCAACCAAGAATTCTATACCCAGTGAAGCTGTCCCTCAGAAATGAAAGAGAAATAAAGGTATCTCTGAACAAATAAAAGTTAAGGGATTTCATCATCACAGGACCCTTCCTTATAAGAAATGCTAAAGAGAATTCCCTGATTGGAAGTAAAGGGACACTAATTAACCTCATGAAAACATAAGAAGAAAGCATAAAACTCATTAGTAATGGTAAATATATAGTGAAAGTTAGATTCTGTCACATGTAATGGTGGTGCATAATACACTTAAAACTCTATTTTAAAAGCTAAATAACAAGTATAGTAACATTAACTGTAACTACAATAATGTGTTATTGATAAACATTATTAGAATCTGTAAACTGTAACATCAATAATCTAAGCCCTGCAGGTGGAGGAAAATTTTGAGAATGCTATAAAAATTAAGTTGCTCATTTAAAATTGTTTTTATAATAATAAGGAATTTTTGTAAGCTTTATGGTGAGGTGAACACAAGAAAAAACCCTGTAAAAAACACAAAAGAACATGATAAAGAAGTCAGAGCATATTAAAACCAAAAGAAAGCAAAACACAAATTAGACCTGTTGACAAATGGAATCAAATTAAGACCCCAGAAATAAACCCACATGTATAAAGTCAACTTATATGACAAAGGAGCAAAGAGTATTCAGTGGAGAAAACAGGCTCTCTTCAATAAATGGTGATGGGAAAATTGATCTTCATATGTGAAATAATGAAACTAGATCCTTTACTTTTATCACTCACAAAAATTTACTCAAAGTTCATTAAAGACTTAAATGTAAGATCAAACCCAAAAGACTCCTAGAAGAAAATATAGGGAAAATGCTCCTTGACATGGGTCTTGGCAAGGATTTTTTTAGATATGTCACCTAAAGTGCCAGCAATAAAAATTTTATAAATGGGACTACATCACACTTAAAGCCTTCTAAACAAAATGAAAAGACCACCTATACAAGGGAGCAAATATGGGCAAATCCTAGACCAAGTAAGTGGTCAATACCCAAAATATATTAAAAAACTCATACAACTCAGTAGCAAAGGAAGGTCTCGATAATCAGAAAAAAAAAAAAAAAAGAGAGAAATGGACAAAGAACTTGAATAGACACTTTCCCAAAGAACATATACAAATGGCCAACAAGTACACTGAAATATGCTCAGTATCACTATCATTAAGGAAATGCAAATCAAGATGACAATGAGATATCACCTCCGTTAGAATGGCCATCACAAAAAAGACAAGAGATAACAAACGCTGGTACGAATGTGGAGAAAAGAGAACGCTTGTGCCCTGTTGGTGGAACTATAAATGAGTAAGGTGGTTCTGGAAAATAGGATGGAGTGTCTTCAAAAAAATTGAAAAGAGAATTGTCATATGATCCAGCAATTCCACTTTGGGTATTTATCAAAGGACATGAAAACACTGTCTTGAAGAGGTAACTGTCCCCTTTTGTTCACTGCAGCATTATTTACAGTGGCCAAAACATGTAAACAACCTAAAGTGTCCAACAGTGGAAGAATGGTTAAAGAAGTTGTGGTAAAAACATACAATGAAATACTATTCAGCCATACAAAAGAAGGAAATCCTGCCATTTATGAGAACATAGATGGACCCTGAGGGCATTATCCTAAAGAAATCAATCAGACAGAGAAAGACACATACTGTAAGATCTCACATGTCAAATCTAAAAGCAAAACTCATGGAAAAAAGAGACTAGATTTGTAGTTGCCAGTGACAGTGGGTTGAGGGTGGAGTAACTGGATGAGAGCCTTCTATTAAAACAACAACAACAAACAGCAAACAAATGTTTGATTATCTATCAGAGCCCTTGTTTCTTGGGTTGGTTTTTAACTCCTCCCTTTCATTTTGCCTTCTGGATAGTCCAAGCTTTGTACATTCTGGGCTTCCCATCAAGATCCATGCAACAAGAACATGCATTGAGAAGAGAGGCAAATATGAGTGAAGTCAAACTGTGATGGTTTATTTAGCTTGTCCCAAACCACTCTTAAGTCCCTAACAATTCCTGTGGTATATACACTCCATGCTCAAGCCAGTATTGATACATCATTGTTGGAAGGTTTCTCCTTCAAGATAGTGACGGGTATATTCCCATCAAAACATTTTTCAAGTAGTGGGTGTTTGCCTGGCAGGAAAAAAAAAAAAAGAAAAAGGAGTACAAAGGAAGGACATTTGATCCTTGACAGCCCGGCCAGACAGATCAGAACTCCAGCTGTGCTCTCAGCTGGTAGTCTTATTCTCTTGGCCTGTGGCATCTTTTGTATCTTGTAAGAAAGGAGAGACCTAGCAAGGACACCTCATAGTCCAATTACACCTAATAGAGCAGGAACCATCATCTAAACCTTAAATCATTTTTGGACAGGAGGAAACATTAATGCATTTTTATAAACTTAAGAGAAAAAGTGCAATGTCTCTTCTGCAGATTTCACTTGCCTGTTTGTTTTGACTGAAACATTAAATAATCCCAGCTGAAAGTATCTTCTTTAGAAACTACAAGATGGATCCTCCATGGTTCTGTAGGCTTCTAACTAACACCAAGGTCTTGTTAAGCATATCTTCTATGTGATAGATTTATCTATCAGATTCTATTTTTGCAGCACAATTTCTGAAAAATATGTTATATTTATTTTTTCCTAAATGACTTCAGGAAATCATGATAGAGTTTTTCTAGCTTAGAATATAGGCTTTTGGAAAAAACAGTCTGTATTACATCTTGATGCTTTTCCTGCTCTGCTCCATCCAGGGTTTCTTCCATCTCTTTTGCGTCCAATCTCATTTTTGAGTTCCTTCCATTCTTGTACTAAAATCCTCATGTCTCTGCTCTCAATGAACAAAAGAAAATCCTTTCCTAGATGCTTCTACTTCATTTAAAATCATCTAGCTTATTTTTTTCCTTTGGTTTCCTAAATTCATGCAGAAAATAATATGATACCAACTACCTTCCTATTTCTTCTCAAACCCTTTGTAATTGGGCTTCTTCCCCAGTGGTTTGCTAAAATCATTCTCTCAAAAATCCTGAGTTCAATTTTGTTGAATTGTTAAGCTGTTAAATGCTTTTGGTTTTTATAATTTTCTCACCATCACTGACTTTCCTTCTTTCTATTTATGTACCTTTAAAAAAAAATTCTACCCATTTACATCCTCTTTCTAAAATCCTTCACTTCCTGAAGCAGAATGTTGTCATGCCATTCTCTTCTCAGCATCAGTAACAGACTCTCAATGTGGTTTGTAGAATCTACTATTGAGGCAGGAGATAGTTGGGCCCCAGGGCTGAGCAGTTTCTCCCTAGTAGACAGAAACTCCACAATAGCAGAAACTCCAAAAAAGCAGGATGATGGAGGAGGCTGGGCCCTGCCCAGAAGATAAAAAAACCACATATTCTTCTTTCTCAAAGTCAAGACCACCTTCTGACTATATGCGTAGAAAGACTCGTTGGAGGTCAAAAAGGAGCAGGCGTCACCTCATAGTAATGATGTCAACCAGCCGTTGTCCTCTTCACTGGAATCCATCTTGGCTCAGAGAGAGTTGCACCCTCGTGGTGATCTGAATCACTTTTACGGGACACTTCTTCCAGGTTTCCTTTGATCGATCATCTCGATTTGGCTGGCTCTGAGTCTCTATTTGGTTTATCTCAGCAACCTCTCATGTGTGCACACATGCTCCCTTTTGACCTCCAAGGAGAGTACAGCTCTGAGTCTGCCCCTGTGTCTGTTCACACATGCTCTCTTTCTTCTAATAAACACTTGACTTGTTTCACTACTTTGTATCTCTCAGTGGAAACTGATTTCTACACAGCAGACAGGCCCAGGGCCTTATTACTGGCCCCTGGTGGTATAGTGGCTAGGATTTAGCTCTCTCCCTACTGCTGCTGAACCTCAATCTCTGGCCAGAAACTGAAATCATCCTTAGAGCCACTGCAGGTCGAGGCCAGAGGAATCACTATCAACTGGTCCCTGCTTATCACACTGCCGGCCCTAGGTGTTTCCACTTGCTGCCATATACTCCGTGCTTCAGTCAGGCTGAATTACTTGTAGTTCCTCGAATATAGCTTACTCTATTCCATCGTTGAACTTTCCTTATTCTGTTTCCCTTTCTGGACCATTCCTTCATGTTTACTAGTCTTACTCATACTTACTTATACTGTGTTGTTGTGAGATGTTTATTCTTGTCCCATCCGAGGTTGTAAGCTCCTAACACCCAAGACGGTAGGTCCTTTCACTGTTGCACCTTCACCCCTCAGTGCAATGCCTCTCACTCAGCAGTTGTTCAGTGACTATTCGCTGACACACATTATGGTAAAATCAATGCAGCATTCAATCCTGCTGCCAGGACTCTCAATGCGCTTTCTCTCTTTTTTTCTCTATTGGTCTTAAGCTTGTTTAATCTCCTTGAATCTCTCTGTCTGTCATAGTAGCTTCTTGTCTTACTGAAACCAAGCAGGACCCTGAGGGGCTCCTGGGCACAGGAACCTTTCTGTCCAGCCTCCACGAACTTCCCTGAGTTCCAAAGGACAGATTCATACTCGTGTTAACCAGGAAAAGGAGGAGATGTAGGGACAGGGGAGGAGCAGCCAGGAATAGAGCAGCCTTGGGCAGGGTCCTAATTCTGCCTCAATGGATACTCATAACAATGTCTTTTAAGAACTTTACAGAGCTAAAACCTAAAGTCCCCAACAAATGGAGGATATCAGCGTTCTTCATTCCAGAGAAGACCACTTGGGGACAGATTAAAGGAACCACTTATCATGTCTAACTCTTAGCGACCCCATGGACTGTAGCCCACCAGGTTCCTCTGTCCATGGGATTCTCTAGGCAAGAATACTGGAGTGGGTTGCCATTCCCTTCACCAGAGGATCTTACCAACCCAGGGATCGAATTCGGCTGTCCTGCATTGAGGGTAGATTCTTTACTGTCTGAGCCATATGACTATCCCATATTACTAATGAGATAACTCCTTTTAAAGAGCTGAAATGACTTTTTCCAAGATGACCCAGAAAATGAAGAAATCACCACCTGAGCCACCAGGGAAGCCCCTGTCCTTGAACCACTGCTATAAAACTCCTTACTAAATCCTCCCAGGTCAGGACACAGTTTTTCCAGGGCAGGGGCCTGCTGTGTCCTCCTTTATCTGTCAAAGCAATAAAGTTTTTTCATTTTTTCCCTTTGTTGTTCAGTCATTCAGTCTTGCCCCAACTCTTTGCAACCCCAAGAACTACAGCACACAAAACTTTGTCTCCGAGATTCAATTCAGCATCAAGCACAGGGACTGAGTTTTTGGCATTATATCACAATAATCCAAGTCTATGCCCCAAACAGTAATGCTGAAGGAGCTGAAGTTGAATGGTCCTATGAAGACCTACAGGACATTTTAGAACTAACACCCAAAAAAGATGTCCTTTTCATTATAGGGGACTGGAATGCAAAAGTAAGAAGTCAAGAAACACCTGGGTTAACAGGCAAATTGGCCTTACAATGCGGAATGAAGCAGAGCAAAGACTAATAGAGTTTTGCCAAGAAAATGCACTGGTCACGGCAAACACCCTCTTCCAACAACACAAGAGAAGACTCTACACATGGACATCACCAGATGGGCAACACCGAAATCAGATTGATTATATTCTTTGCAGCCAAAGATGGAGAAGCTCTATACAGTCAAAAACCAAACAAACAAACAAAAAAAAAAAACAAGACTGGGAGCTGACTGTGGCTCAGATCATGAACTCCTTATTGCCAAATTCAGACTTAAATTGAAGAAAGTAGGGAAAACTGCTAGACCATTCAGGTATGACCTAAATCAAATCCCTTATGATTATACAGTGGAAGTGAGAAATAGATTTAAGGGACTAGATCTGATACATAGAGTGCCTGATGAACTATGGAATGAGGTTCGTGACATGGTACAGGAGACAGGGATCAAGATCATCCCCATGGAAAAGAAATGCAAAAAAGCAAATGGCTGTCTGGGGAGGCCTTACAAATAGCTATGAAAAGAAGAGAAGTGAAAAGCAAAGGAGAAAAGGAAAGATATAAGCATCTGAATGCAGAGTTCCAAAGAATAGCAAGAAGAGATAAGAAAGGCTTCCTCAGTGATTAGTGCAAAGAAATAGAGGAAAAGAACAGAATGGGAAAGACTAGAGATCTCTTCAAGAAAATTAGAGATACCAAGGGAACATTTCATGCAAAGATGGGCTCGATAAAGGACAGAAATGGTCTGGACCTAACAGAAGCAGAAGATATTAAGAAGAGATGACAAGAATACACAGAACAAATGTACAAAAAAGATCTTCATGACCTGGATAATCACGATGGTGTGATCACTCATCTGGAGCCAGACATCCTGGAATGTGAAGTCAGGTGGGCCTTGGAAAGCATCACTATGAACAAAGCTAGTGTAGGTGATGGAATTCCCGTTGAGCTATTTCAAATTCTGGAAGATGATGCTGTGAAAGTGCTGCACTCAGTATGCCAGCAAATTTGGAAAACTCAGCAGTGGTCACAGGACTGGAAAAGGTCAGTTTTCATTCCAATCCCAAAGAAAGGCAATGCCAAAGAATGCTTAAACTACCGCACAATTGCACTCATCTCACATGCTAGTAAAGTAATGCTCAAAATTCTCCAAGCCAGGCTTCAGCAATACATGAACTGTGAACTTTCTGATGTTCAAGTTGGTTTTAGAAAAGGCAGAGGAAACAGAGATCAAAGTGCCAACATCCACTGGATCATGGAAAAAGCAAGAGAGTTCCAGAAAAACATCTATTTCTGCCTTATTGACTATGCCAAAGCCTTTGACTGTGTGGATCACAATAAACTGTGGAAAATTCTGAGAGAGATGGCAATACCAGATCAGCTGACTTGCCTCTTGAGAAATCTGTATGCAGGTCAGGAAGCAACAGTTAGAACTGGACATGGAACAACAGACTGGTTCCAAATAGGAAAAGGAATATGCCAAGGCTATATATTGTCACCCTGCTTATTCAACTTATATGCAGAGTACATCATGAGAAATGCTGGATTGGAAGAAACACAAGCTGGAATCAAGACTGCCAGGAGAAATATCTATCACCTCAGATATGCAGATGGCACCACCCTTATGGCAGAAAGTGAAGAGGAGCTAAAACGCTTCCTGATGAAAGTGAAAGAGGAGAGTGAAAAAGTTGGCTTAAAGCTCAACATTCAGAAAACAAAAATCATGGCATCTGGTCCCATCACTTCATGGGAAATAGATGGGGAAACAGTGGAAACAGTGTCAGACTTGATTTTGGGGGGCTCCAAAATCACTGCAGATGGTGACTGCAGCCATGAAATTAAAAGAGGCTTGCTCCTTGGAAGAAAAGTTATGACCAACCTAGATAGCGTATTCAAAAGCAGAGACATTACTTTGCCAACAAGGTTCCATCTAGTCAAGGCTCTGGTTTTTCCAGTTTTCATGTATGGATGTGAGAGTTGGACTGTGAAGAAGGCTGAGTGCCGAAGAGTTGATGCTTTTGAACTGTGGTGTTGGAGAAGACTCTTGAGAGTCCCTTGGCCTGCAAGGAGATCCAACCAGTCCATTCTGAAGGAGATCAGCCCTGGGATTTCTTTGGAAGGAATGATGCTAAAGATGAAACTCCAGTACTTTGGCCACCTCACGTGAAAGTTGACTCATTGGAAAAGACCCTGATGCTGGGAGGGATTGGCGGCAGGAGGAGAAGGAGACAACAGAGGATGAGGTGGCTGGATGGCATCACTGACTCGATGGACGTGAGTCTGAGTGAACTCAGGGAGTGGGTGATGGACAGAGAGGCCTGGCGTGCTGTGATTCATGGGGTCACAAAGAGTTGGACACGACTGAGCGACTGAACTGAACTGAACTGTTTCAGTCTTTCTCATCATTCATTGTCTGATACATGGCTGTAGAGTGATGTTCCTAAGGTACAACTCTGACCATGTTACTTCTTTGCCAAGTGATTTTCCTTTTTTTTAAACACATGTACTATTTAAAATTTTTTTTAAATTATGAAAGTATGATGCTAAGTAATTTGCACAAGCAGTGCCTCCTCTCTGCTTGTATTTTAAAAGTCACACCTAAGTAATTTCTATAGGTAGTTCCTTTTTTTTTTTTTTTTTTTTTTAGTGCTTTCCTGTTTTTGTTCCTCACCCGCCTTGGTCTAACTAACCTCCACTCTAGTACACAGATTACCTGATCCATGGTTTTCTGTGTATGCTGTTCTCCCTCAGTTATTAGAATGACTTTCTAATGAAATTTTAGCTATGCTCAGCTCACTTGCCACTTCTCCATAAATATTTCTCTTACCCTCCCCGGGGCACAGTACAGCTTCTTTCTTTTGTGTTCCAAAGCAAAGTGCTTTGAGTGAGTGAACTGGCTCACTCGTGTCTGAGTCTTTGCAACCCCATGGACTATAACCTACCAGGTTCCTCTGTGCATGGGATTTTCCAGGCAAGAGTACTGGAGTGGGTTGCCATTTCCTTCTCTAGGGAATCTTCCTAACACAGGGATCGAAGCAGGGTCTCCCACACTGCAGGCAGACGCTTTACCATCTGAGCCACCAGGGAAACCTGCCTACCTCCTTAAGGCATTTGTTATACCCCACCCTTGGTTAAGGATCTTTGTATTTGCAATTTAGTGATAACATGAGAATGGATCATATTCATTTACCATTTTTTTATTCCTCAGAGTGCCTTGACCATATATGCTCAATAAATGTTTGTTGGATCAAATATGCTGAAGATATTGTTAGAGGAAACACGGACAGAAACCACCCACGTGGCCAGGCAGCACAGCAATGATTTGCATGAGTTATTTCATAACATAAGTCCTGGTAAGGAACATGGGCTATCAACAACCAGAAGAGTTTGGGAAAGGTCAGAAGGAGGCGCCAGAGACAACTCAGAAACTCATCCTATTAACATACAAATTGAGACTGCAAGCCATGTGGGAGAGTGGTTCTCCTGAGTTCCCTTACCCTCCTGCTCTCCAACTGGGTGCCCCTTCCTACTAAAGTCTCTTGCTTTATTGGCATATGTGTCTCCTCAGACAATTCATTTCCGAGTGTTAAAGAGCCCATCCTCGGGCCCTAGAAGGGGTGCCCTGTCCTGCAACAATATTACAATGTAATGCTAGGTTTTACATAACAGTAAGTTATATATTTCACTTCTTTTTATTGTATAAAAAACTATGGATGGCAACCACATACAAAAACCTAGTGGTATTATTTCATTAATGCTTTTCTTTTTCAAGTATAGGACCTTCCCTAACTTATATGAAGGGAAAATTTGCTCAGTTATACAGGGCATGCAATTCATCCATCCGTAAAACACAATAAATAACATGAATATTAAACATCCTTTTTATATTTAAAAATTAAAAGATATGGTAGCTAAAGCATTTACCAAAAAAAAAACAAAAACAAAAACAACAGTGAGGCTCATCCCATATTTTAGAAACTGTCCTCACTTATGCCTTCCAATTCTTCTTATGCTGTCGGGTTGTCAAAGGAGAGAACTGTTGTTCTCATTATGTTCCGCCATAATGACCATTTCCTTTAGACTCTGCACACAATAAAATACTTGCTGTGTAAACACACAAGTACTTGTGCTGCAATGTCACAACCAAGGGTTCATGATTTTCTTTCCATTTCTTCATTTTATGGGTCATCTTGGAAAAGCCATTTCAGCTCTTAAAAGGGAGTTTTCTCACTAGTAGTATGGGATGTTGTTGTTGTGAAGTCACTCAGTCGTGTCCAACTCTTTGTGACCCCATGGACTGTAGCCCATCAGGCTCCTCCATCCATGGAATTTTCTAGGCAAGAGTACTGGAGTGGGTAGCCATTTCCTTCTCCAGTAATATGGGATAGGTATGACCTAACCTAGGCTTCCCTGGTGGCTCAGAAGATAAGAATCCACTTGTACTGCAGGAAACCTAGGTTTGATCCCTAAGTTGGGAACATGTGGAGAAGGGAGTGGCAACCCACTCCAGTATTTTTGCCTGGAGAATTCCATGGATAGAGGAGCCTGGTGGGTCACAAAGAGTTGGACAGGATTGAGCAATCAACACTTTCACATCCTTAACCTGAATGACGACGGGAAGTTTGCTTATGTGAAACATGAAGCTCTCTCACTCTATTTTATTTTTCACCTCCTCTGAATATTTCATTTAGTCAGGATTACCCTAAGGTCTCTTAGTGAATTCCTTCCACATTATCAATGCATCACAATCATACATGTTTTAGAGAAGGTTGATAGAAGTCAAGTGGGCCTTAGGAAGCATCACTATGAACAAAGCTAGTGGAGGTGATGGCAGTCCAGTTGAGCTATTTCAAATGCTAAAAGATGATGCTGTAAAAGTGCTGCATTCAATATGCCAGCAAATTTGGAAAACTCAGCAGGGGCCACATGTCTGGAAAAGGTCAGTTTTCATTCCTATCCCAAAGAAAGGCAATGCCAAAGAATGCTCAAACTACTGCACAATTATACTTATCTCACACTCTAGTAAAGTAATGCTCAAAATTCTCCAAGCCAGGCTTCAATAGTATGTGAACCAAATGTTCAAGCTGGATTTAGAAAAGGCAGAGGAACCAGAGATCAAATTGCCAATATCTGCTGGATCATTGAACAAGCAAGAGAGTTTCAGAAAAATGTCTACTTCTGCTTTATTGACTATGCCAAAGACTTTGACTGTGTGGACCACAACAAACTCTGGAAATTCTTAAAGATATGGGAATACCAGACCACCTGACCTGCCTCTTGAGAAATCTGTATGCAGGTCAGGAAGCAACAGTTAAAACTGGACATGGAACAACAGACTGGTTCCAAATAGGAAAAGGAATCTGTCAAGGCTATATATTGTCACCCTGCTTATTTAACTTCTATGTGGAGTACATTATGAGAAACACTTTGGCTGGATGAAGCACAAGCTGGAATCAAGATTGGTGGGAGAAATATCAATAACCTCAGATATGCAGATGACACCACCCTTATGGCAGAAAGCAGAGAAGAACTAAAAAGCCTCTTGATGAAAGTGAAAGTAGAGGGTGAAAAAGTTGGCTTAAAGCTCAACACTCAGAAAAATAAGATCATGGCATCTGATCCCATCACTTTATGGCAAATAGATGGGAAAATAGTGGAAACAGTGACATACTTTATTTTGGGGGGCTCCAAAATCACTGACTTCCCTGTTGGCTCAGAGGTTAAAGCATCTACCTCCAATGCGGAAGACCTGGGTTCGATCCCTGGGTCGGGAAGATCCCCTGGAGAAGGAAATGCCAACCCACTCCAGTATTCTTGCTTGGAGAATCTCATGGACTGAGGAGCCTGGTGGGCTGCAGTCCATGGGGTCACAAAGAGTCGGACACAACTGAGTGACTTTACCATAATCACTACAGATGGTGACTGCAGCCATGAAATTAAAAGACGCTTACTCCTTGGAAGAAAAGTTATGACCAACCTAGATAGCATATTAAAAAGCAGAGACATTACTTTGCCAACAAAGGTCCATCTAGTCAAGGCTATGGTTTTTTCAGTAGTCATGTATGGATCTGAGATTTTGGACTATAAAGAAAGCTGAGTGCCGAGGAATTGATGCTTTTGAACTGTGGTGTTGGAAAAGACTCTTGAGAGTCCCTTGGACTGCAAGGAGATCCAGCCAGTCCATCCTAAAGAAAATCAGTCCTAAATATTCACTGGAAGGACTGATGCTGAAGCTGAAACTTCAATTCTTTGGCCACTGATGCAAAGAACTGACTCATTTGAAAAGACCCTGATGCTGGGAAAGATTGAAGGCAGGAGGAGAAGGGGATGATAGAGGGTGAGATGGTTGCATGGCATCACCAACTCAGTGGACATGAGTTTAAGTAAACTCCAGGAGTTGGTGATGGACAGGGAGGCCTGGTGTGCTGCAGTCCATGGGGTCACAAAGAGTCGGGCATGACTGAGTGACTGATCTGAACTGATAATGTGCTCAGTACTGCACAGGACATATTGGTAGACTTCATTCTCTGTGCATAGAAGCCCTCTCTAGATGTTCTTTTGTCACTAAGTTGTGTCTGACTCTTTTGTGACCCCATGAACTGTAGCCCTCCAAGCTCCCTCTGTCCATGGGATATCCCAGGCAAAATTACTGGAGTGGGTTGCCATTTCCTTTTCCAGAGGACATTCCTGACCCAGAAATTGAATCCATGTCTCCTGCATTGCAAGTGGATTCTTTACCACTGAGCCACTTGTGTATTCATGCATGCTAAGTCAATTCAGTTTCCTCTGCCCATGGAATTCTCCAGGCGAGAATACTGGAGTTGGTTGCCATTTCCTGCTCCAGGGGATCTTCCCGACCCAGGGATGGAACCCTCTTCTCTTGCATCTCCTGCATTGGCAGGTGGGTTCATAAGATAGAGAAATCAGAGGACTCTGCAGGAGAGGTCACAGACAAAGCAGAGATGTCTATGCCCTTGCCATGGTCATATATCTCAAACATCATGAGAGATTACTCTCTCAGATAAAGAAAATTGCTTTTATGAACAGCCCTCAAGGATGGACACAGGCCAATCTGGCATCTGCCATAGAGCATGCACATCCAGGAGAACTGCTTCAGGTCAGGAAGTATTTCTTCTGCTAGAATGAACCTCATGTGGGAGTCTCTTCTGAAATATGAGCACAAAGACACATTGAGTGTCATCTGTAATGATGAAAATTATCTTTGCTTATTAGCAGGGTTAATGGGCACCTTTCAGCAGGTCTTGTTTTAAACTGAGTTTCTCAGGCATGAATGAAGAGGCTTTTGAAATTTCAACAGGCAAAAGAAGTTAACGCACTCTTCCTATAATAACCTTGTTGACCGGATAGAAATATCATAAGCAAACTACGTTCTAGTGATCTCAGTATCTTTTCACAGAGATCAACAGGAAACCACAGACGGGCTTCAGCAATCAAACCAGCATTTCATCAGTGGCTTCCCTTGCTAACCCCAAACAATTCATAGACAGCCGCTTATTTTCTTTCCTTGCCTCTTGAGAGGCGCTAAGTTATATGATATGATGGGTATCAACATCAAATTACAGATGAAATGAGGACGTTGAGGTGGCTCAGTAGTGAAGAATCTGCCTGCATCTATGCAGGAGATGCAAGAGACGCAGGTTTGATGCTTGGGTCAGGAAGATCCCCTGGAGGAGGAAATGGCAACCCACTCTAGTATTCTCACCTTGGAAATCCCATGGACAGAGGAGCCTGGTGGGAGAGAATCCAGGGGATCGCAAGGAGTTGAACACAACAGAGCAACAGCATATATATAATGTATATGTATATATGTGTATACACACACACACACACACACACACACAGTTTTCTCAACACTGTTTATTGAAAAGACTATTCTATTTCCATTAAGTTTTCAAAGATGATATTGGCTATATATATGTGAGTTTCTTTCTGTGCTACTTATTCTCTTCCTTCATGGTATGTGTCTGTTTTTGTTGCTATAACCAAACTGTTTCTTTTTTTCCCCTATTTATCTGTGTTATCATGAATAACAGGTTCTCTGTTAAATTCCAGTCTTTCATTTTTATTTTATTATTTAGGGCTGCATTGCATGACATGGGATAATTTCCCTGACCAGAGGTCGAACCTGTGCTTACTGCATTGGAAGCATGGAATCTTAACCAATGGACCACCAAGCAAGTCCTAGGACCACACTGTTTTAATTCCTGTGGCTGTGTGGTGAGGTGAGGAAGGGTGACGCCTCCAACTTTGTTGTTCTTTCTTAACACTGCTTTGACTATTGGCGTATTTTGTGGTTCCATTTGAATTCTACTTTTTTTTTTGTTATTCCTATAAAAACTGCCATTTGGTTTGCTATACTGAACCTGTGGACTGTATACTAGAAAGTATAGCTATTTTAACAATATCAGATCTTCCAACCCATGACTGGGGTGTTTCTATGTATTTGTGTCTTGATTCCTTTGATCAGTATTTTGCAGATTTTATTGCATAAGTCTAGGAATGGCATTCAAGTTCCCTAACTAAATCCAATGCTTCTTTTTCTTGAAATTGCTACTTTCTGAAGCAGGGCCTACCTTCTTGAATAAAAGAAATTTGGCCACTTTTAAGTAAATACATTTTATGAATTGAGTACTTCCTACACAACTACCAGTTATGCTAGTTTTCTAACATGTCCAGTAGATAGCCTTTATCACACATTCTGGTCAAAGTTTCAACATGAATTTTACACACAAGCCATACAAATACATATTGCTTTGATGAGCACCAACCTGGACACTTGTGCTAGAAACTAATTTTTTGAGAAATTGCTTCTGGTTTATCCTATACTTAAGCAGTCATAATATTAAAGGATGTTCACTAAACATGAGCTGATTAAGGTGTTTGCTTTTTATTCTTTATTAAGGTTAATTCATCTTCACGTCAATGTATAGCAAAATGAATACAGTATTGTAAAGCAAAACAAACTAATAAAAATTAATTAAAAAAAGAAATATTTTTAAAAGCAAACCATTAGTAAGTCATTGTAACCTTATTAATACTCTTAAGACATAGGAAAAGGTGTAGAGACATTGGTTTGTATAATTATTAACATCCTGTGTATGAGTCTGATGATAGAGGAGAAGGCTTTTTCTTTTGAAGGCAAAAACTCCCAAAACCTAATAACCTCAGACAATCATGTTGACCAAATACAATAAGGCTTAGGGCAAAATATTAAGAATACAAAGTGGTAGCTAGAATGATGAGTCTATTAAGTACTGGAGTTATATCATGATGTATAGTCTTTCATTCAAACTTCAGAGAACTGTTAAGAAGGAAAATATAAATGTAGGATTCCAGAAGGCATGAACAATCTTAAACTGTTAAGTTCCTCTGAAAAATGATCTCAGCACAACTGGGCTGAAGAGTGAAAGCAAGTTGATTTATGTCAAAATAAATTACTGAGTGCCATTTCTGAAGACCCAGAGGGCTCTGTAGGTTGCATATTAGTGGGTTTCTATCTAATTTTAGGGATCAGGACATTTCTGTTCACTTCACCATTTTTCTCGCTTTACCAAAGGAGATCAAAATAAGTGCCATTTACTGAGAACTAACTGATAGCTTCCCCAGGTTGCAATGTTTTAATTAGAGAGATAAAAAGAAAAGGCCACATTCTGCTGTTCAGTGAAGGGAGTCCTTTATGAAAGCATTATAAAAGCTGGAGACAGATTTTTATTTGATAATGAGAAACAAAATGTGTAAAAAAGAAATTGGAAAAATGACTTTAAGCAATGGATGGATTTTCTTTTTTCGTAAATAACTTTAGAGGAAATTAGCACATTTTGAAACTAGATTTGCTTTTACTATATAAAAAAAGCATAAAAACCTTTTGGATATGCCGAGATTGATAAATCGGATACAAAAGCTGGCCCTTTAATAGTCTGAAACATTTACTTCTATTGCTTTTATTTTCTAGTTTCTTCATCATACCTGCATAGAAATATTTAAAGCCATGCGGTTTACAAGGAGCAATGCATTATTTTGAAATCTAAATCTCTCAAAGGCATAATTACTTACTATATTTTAGTTGCATGATTTGAATTATGGCAATAAAAGACTGGAACTATAAAGAAACATTTTCTTAAGCCAGTTTTTGTGCAAATAGTATTTTTTTTAGAAATACAATTTACAGAAATTTAAAAAAAATAACAAATTTTCATTTATAAGAAATTTCCAACTCAGTTTTAATAATGCACCTGCTAAAGTTTTTTAACCACAGAAATGAATGTCTATTTTTTTAAAAAAGAAACAATTATCTTGTGACATCTATAAAGAAAGGTCAGACAATTTACACTTTCTCACTCAGTGAAAAAAAAAGCAAATTAAAAAGAACAATTGACCTTTCCTTTTCTACCCTCTGTTGCAAATATAGAACAGTATGTCAATCTTATTTCAATAAGTAGCATAAAAAGCCAAGCAAGTAAACAAAAAATGAACTGTGCTGTTCAACGGGTCTCCTTAGACTGTTGCCCTAGACTAGGCTCTGAATATTTTGGAACAAGAAGCCAGGCCTGCTTTGCTTCTCTATCTAATTTTACACAGAACTAGGACAATGGTAACATGTCATCACTGCGGGCATGCAGTGCAAGATTTATCTTCCTGTGTTCAAACAAATCATTAGATTTATCTTTTTTGGTATCATAGGTCTTCATTGAGTCAAATAAACCATATTTTGTTTACTACATTGGAAAGATATAAATGCTAAATACTGTTTAACTTCATTTTATGAGACTGAATATTATATTCTTCTTTCCAGTGACCTTTTACTGCCTCGTGAATAAAGAAATAATTTGCTAGTCAGAAATAGCAGCAAGAGAGTGATGGGATTTATGAGCAGCCCAGCTCTCCTAAAACTGAGAGATAAACATGATAGTTTCAGAATAAAAATAGAGAATTTTCCTGTACCCCATTCTCCAAAACTTTGCCAACTTTATATCATCCAGTAAATAATGCACAGGGTTTAAAGGGTAGACAACTCATCAATCTTTTGCAACAGAAAAATGAAGTCAAAACTGGTGATAGATATGATACTTTGCCAAATTCTTGAGCATTTACTCCTTTAAAAAATATCAAAAAAAGAATACCAGAAAACAAAAAGGTAAAGAAGGTATTTTCACAAGAGGAAAAAAAAAAAAAAAGCCTGATAACACCAAAAGCAAAGAAAACAGTCTAGCAGTCCAGATTAGAGGTTTTTGAACTTGACAGTCAAACACTTTGTAGTGGTGTAATATAGAACAGGTCCCTTGCTTCCTGAATCTCAGCTTCCCCTTGCATAAGTTGGAAATCGTATCAGTTCCTACCTTATAGTGTGGTAAGATAATTAAATGACATGAGAGATGTAGGCCATCTTACATTGTGCCGAGTACATTCTAAACCCTTGATAAATATTAGCTACTATTCATCTTATTTAATAGATGGAGTTTCTTACCATATATGCTTACATTATGGTCACATATGTTAAGATTGTGGTCATCCAGCAAATACTGGCAAAACACAGTCTATCAATTCATTGTCTAATTTCTCTTGAAGTGTTTTGGACAATTTCTTCTGAGATTTCCTGGTCTTGACATTGTGTCAGAATCTAGTAGCCTCAGAGAAACTTAAAAACCAAGTATTCAGGGATTCTACTTACAATAGAGAAAGCTGCAAAGAATTTTGCTACCATTCTTAGACACTAAGAAAACAATGGCTAGTCTACAAAATCCTAACCTTTCTTGAATGCATTATAGAGCTGAGGTCAGAGGGAAAGCCTCAGACTAATGGTAGAACAGAAACGTTAATAAAAAAAAAATGACCTAGAGACTGTCATACTGAGTGAAGTTAAGTTAGACAGAGAAAGACAAATATCATATGGTATCACTTATGGGTGGAGATCAGCCCTGGGATTTCTTCGGAAGGAATGATGCTAAAGCTGAAACTCTAATACTTTGGCCACCTCATGCAAAGAGTTGACTCATTGGAAAAGACTCTGATGCTGGGAGGGATTGGGGGCAGGAGGAGAAGGGGACGACCGAGGATGAGATGGCTGGATGGCATCACTGACTTGATGGATGCGAGTCTGAGTGAACTCCGGGAGTTGGTGATGGACAGGGAGGCCTGGTGTGCTGTGATTCATGGGGTCGCAAAGTCGAACATGACTGAGCGACTAAACTGAACTGATGTGTGGAATCTAAAAACATGGCAGAATCAAGTTAATGTATGGCAAAACTAATACAATATTGTAAAGTACTTAGCCTCCAATTAAAATAAATAAACTTAAATTAAAAAAAATAAAAACATGGTACAAATGAACCTATTTATAAAATAGAATTAGAGTCACAGATGTAGGAAAAAATTTTTGGTTACCAGGAGGGAAAGGGGAGGAAGGATAAATTGGGAGATTGGGATTGACATGTATACTCTATTGCATATAAAATAGATAACTAATAAAGCCCTACGTTATAGCACAGGTATCTCTACTCAATACTCTGTAATGGCCTTTATTGAAAAACAATCTAAAGAAGAGTGGATATATCTACTTTGCTATACAGCTGAAACTAACAAACACAATACTGTAAATCAACTATACTCCAATAAATAGCAATTATAAATAAATAAGACATGGAATAAGGTATAGGAAAAAAAATCCTCCAGAAATACAGCCATTACCTAAGCACTAAGTGCCATTGGAGGAATTTGACCCTAAAGGTGATCACAGCTAAAGCAACCCAAATCCATGTCAAGGCATCATTACACTGATTCAATTCCCATGCTAACAACACACCAAATGAAACTATGTGCCATTTCCAGGCACAAATACCATTTGCCTAGTACACTACTGTGCAATATAAGGTGTCTAGCATGCAAACAAGAATTATGAGAAACATAAAGAGGAAAGAAAAAAATAACACATTGTCAAGGAAATCAACAGAACCAGACTGCAGTATGATCCAGATATTTGTACTGTCACAGGAGGCATTTAAAATAACTATGATTAATGTATTATATGACTTTTGGTAGGAAAAAAATGGATAAATATGTGAACAGCTGGGGAGTTACAGATGAATAAAAGTATAAGAAAAATTAAATAAGAACACAGAAACAAAATAAACAATGAAAGAAATGAAAAATCTTTTGGTAGGCTCATCAGAAGGAAAGAATTTGACACAGGTGAGGAAAGTGTGAACTGAAGATGGGTCAATATAAATTACCCAAACAAAGCACAAAAAAACCAAAAAGAGTGAAAAAATGAACCAGAACATTTGATGGCACTGGACAATATCAAACAGTTAAACATACGTGTAACTTCAATCCAAGAAAGAAAAGATAGAGGATGTGGCAGGAAAAATATCTGAAGAAATAATGGCTGAGAATTTCCAGAATTAGACACCAAAACACAACTCCAGAAAGCTTTAGTGGAAACCAAGCAGAGTAAATACCCAAAACACACCCCCCTCCCCAAAATCAAACTGCTGAGAACCAAAGACAAAGACTTGAAAGCATCTGGAAAAAAGATAATATCCAGAGAAATGAAGAATCACATTGGACTTATCATTAAAAATAGTGATAGAACAAGCAAACAACAAATTCAAATGCATTGTTTGACAGGTCTGGAGCAGTTACTGTTTGCTGCTAAGTTTTCCCTACAGATGCACCAAAAACTTATCTTGCAGTTTATTTCTGATTATGGCAACCAAGATTGGATGAGGGAACATAGAAGTTTTGAAAACATCAAGAAAGAGAGAATTTTTTAAAACTCAGATATAACTCTGTGAATAGTGACGAGTCTGTTACATTACAAAAAAAGACAAATTTGAGTTTACATAAGAAAATAAAACTCAATAAAGACATAGAAAACCTGAGCAACAGAATTAATAGACTGGACAAAATAATGATAGAAAACAGTCTTTCTCAAGTGCACATGTACTGTATACCAAAACTAGCCATTTTCTGGCCAGAAAGAAAGCTTCAATAAAGTTTCGAAATTGAAATAATTTATGGCATGTTTTTTGAAGACAGAAAAATTTAACTAGAAAGTGATGCCAGAACAACTATAAATATCAAGATATTAATATTTAAAGAGTAAATAATACACTTGTTAATAACTCAAGGGCAAAAAATAAAGTGAAATTTAGAAAATAATAAAATAAATGATTTTCAAACTGGGGAATATCAGTGCATAAAGGGAAATTTATAATTTTAAATGCATTTCCTAGAAGGAATATAGAGTAAAACTGAGATAACTCAGTTTCTATCTCAAGAAGCTAGGAAGAAAGAGCCCTAAAAACAAACCCAGACAAAGGAGAAAGAAGTAAATAAAACTAAAAGCAGAAATCAAAATAACAGGAAACATAATATAAAGAAATTCAATAAACCCAAAGTTGATTTCTTAAAAAATTAACAAGAAGTCAAATCACAAATTATTACCATATCAGGAATGAAAAATTCAATAATATTTCCAGATACAATTTTCAACAGAAATGTAATGGGAAGATATGAGCAAATTTATGATTTATAATTATTTAATAATTTTAGTGATACTGAAAAAATTCTAGGAAAATAGAAATTTCGAACAGCTCTCTTTCTATTAAAGATATTGAATTACTGAAAACTGTCTCATGGACGCAGACATACAGAATAGATTTGTGGACATAGTGGGAGAAAGAGAGGGTAGTACAAATTGAGAGACTAGTATTGAAACATATATATTACCATATGGAAAACAGATAGGCAGTGGGAATTTGCTGTATGACACAGGGAGCTCAAATCCAGTGTTCTTTGACAAGCTAGAGGGGTGGGATGTGGTGGGAAGTGGGAGGGAGTTTCAAGAGGGAGGAGATAGATGTGTAACTATGGTTGATTCATGTAGATGTACAGCAGAAGCCAACACACCATTGTAAAGCAATTATCCTCCAATTAAAATAATAAATTTTTAAAAATCTCATAAAGAAAACTTCACAACCAGATGGTTTTTTAGTAGTGAATTATTCCACATATTCAAGGGAGAAATCACATCATTATATACAAACTCTTGCAGAATATGGAAAGAAGGAACACTTGCCAATTCTTTTTATGAAGTCAGAATAAACTTGATAGTAAAGCCTGATATGAGTATTACAAAAAGATGAAAGTAAAGGCTATTCCATGTCATGACATTGGATACAAAAATACCAGTATAATATTAGCAACTTTAATACAGAGATATAAGTAAAAAAAAAAAAAAATGAAATTGTGAAAGTGTTAGTTGCCCAGTTGTGTCCAACTCTTTGTGACTCGATGGACTATAGCCCTCTAGGCTCTTCTGTCCATGGGATTCTCCAGGCAAGAATCCTGGAGTGGGTTGCCAGTCCCTTCTCCAGGGGATCCTCCCAACCCAGGGTTTAAAGCCAGATCTTCTGCTTTGCAGGGAAATTCTTTATATCTTTAATGTCAACAATAACCCTGTATGTGAGACAGCAAAAGAGACACAAATGTCTAGAACAGTCTTTTGGACTCTGTGGGAGAGAGAGCGAGTGGGATGATTTGGGAGAATGACATTGAAACATGTATAATATCATATATGAAACGAATCACCAGCCCAGGTTCGATGCATGATACAGGTTGCTTGGGGCTGGTGCACTGAGATGACCCAGAGGGACGGTACAGGGAGGGAGGAGGGAGAGGGGTTCAGGATGGGGAACATGTGTATACCTGTGATGGATTCATGTTGATGTATGGCAAAACCAATACAATATTGTAAAGTAATTAACCTCCAATTAAAATAAATAAATTTATATTAAAAAAAAGAAAAAGTACTTAACAAACTTCAGTGGTCATTCCTTATAAAAATACTTGCTAAAATGAGAATACAAGGAAAATTTCTATTTCAATAAAGAGTAATTACAAGGCTTCCCTGGTGTCTCAGTGGTAAAGAATGCGCCTGCCAATGCAGGAAACCTGGGCTCAATCCTTGGCCCAGGAAGATCCCACATGGTGCAGGGCAACTCAGCCTGTGCACCACAACTACTGAAGCCCAGGCTCCCTAGAGCCAATGCTCCACAAGAGAAGACACCGCAGTGAGAAGCCAGTGTACCCAACTGGAGAGTACCCCTGACTCACCGCAACTAGAGAAAAGCCTGTGCAGCAACCAAGAGCCAGCACAGCCAAAGATAGATAAAATAAGTAAATACATTTTAAAAGTAAAGAGGAACTCCAAGTAAAATGAATAGAAAACTTCATGTTTAGTGATGAACAATTCGGAGATTTTCTGAGGTCAAGAAGCAGATAAAGTTATTTTGTTCTTATTCATTTCTAGGATTTATTAAACATTCTGTGTATCGGTGCTCTTTTTGTTAAATTCAAATCCAGGCCTATAATTTTTGGTATAATCCTTCAGTGAAATTGATATATTAATTAAAATGAGGGAATCATCACAGGACTAGTTTCAAAAGCATAGTAAGGATAACAAAACTAGTTGAAAAGGATCTGTACAGTATATTATTAATGAAATTTAAAAAATGCAATCATGTTATACATGATTATTCTGTCTACCTTTCTTCATAGCATAAAACTGGCTGGGAAGAATATTTTCCAATTTCAGAATAGCTGTGACTTCAGAGAAGATAAACAGAGGATATATAATGATGATCCTAATGAAGATGAGCCGACAATTTTCAATGTTTGTGGGGCTTCCCAGGTGGTGCAGTTGTAAAGAATCTGCTTGCCAATGCAGAAGATGAAGGAGACTCAAGTTCAGTCCCTGGGTCAGGAAGATCCCCTGGAGGAGGAAATGGCAACCCACTCTAGTATTCTTGCTTAAAGAATCCCATGGACAGGGGAGCCTGGCACACTATAGTCCAGAGGATTGCAAAGAGTCAAACAGGACTGAGCATGCATGCAAATAAAACAGGAACACTTGAAATATTTAGCTTTTTTCAGAGACATCTCTTACCTTTATCTCAGTGTTCTGCCAAAGTTTGAAAGATTTCTTAATTAAAAAGAAAAAAATTACAGAGTTAGTGAACCTAATCTGGGATAACAGCAGTTTGCATGAAGAGACAGGAAACAGGTAAAGAAATAGAGCTGGCGCAGATTTAGAGAATGAACTTAGGGTTACCAGAGAGGAATGGAGGAGGGGATAGACTGGGAGTTTGGCATTGACACATACATACTACTACAGTTAAAACAGATAACGAACAAGGATGTACTGTATAGCACAGGGAACTCTGCTCAATATTCTGTAGTGACCTAAAGTGTCAGTAGCTCAGTCGTGTCCGATTCTTTGTGACCCCATGAACTGTGGCCTGCCAGGTTCCTCTATCTATGGAGTTCTCCAGGTAAGAAACAGAGTGGGTTGTCATTTCATTTTCCAGGGGATCTTCCCAACCCAATATTGAACCTGGGTCTCCTGCACTGGAGGCAGACTCTTTACCTGAGCCAACAGGGAAGCCCTAATGGGAAAAGAATTTGAAAAAGAATAAAAAATGTATATATACAACTGAGTCACTTTGTTGTACACCTGAAACTAACACAACACTGCTAATTAATGAGACTCCCACACAAAATAAAAATTAAAAAAGGAAACCAAGCTAGTAAAATTGATGAGTCTTAGAAGCTGATTTGGTAATGAGAGAAAATGGAAGGGGAGGGGAGAGAGACAGATAAAAGATGAAACTGAACTGTATATTTTAACTGTAAGGAAGCATGTGGAAATGGGCTGGGGTGGAGTAGGGGACTGGGGACAATGATGCTGTCCACAGAATCAGAGAACATGGGGCAGGAGGCTCAGGAAGGAGAGGATACATTTAAAGAGTGAGTTGGATGTTTGGTGAGACATCCAGTTATAGATGTAGTTGAAGCTGGACAAAACGGGGAGAGAAATTAAGGAGGAAGCCATCATGTTTGAGAGCAATAGAAGTGATTACTGGAAACATGACTTAGCTACATTTCCAAGGACATGAAGGTTATAAGAGGAAGAAGGAAAATCACAGCAAGTCTCTTGTGCAGTGTGGTATGAGCCTGGATGGGCAAGAGACACAGAGGAGGAGAGGGCTGACCCAGCAGCCAGTGGAAGACAGAACTTTTTTTGACATTTAAGCTGCATTTTATTCAATTTTTATTGGAGTATAATTGATTTACAATGTTGTGTTAGTTTCAGGTGTACAGCAAAGTGAATCAGTTACTTATACATATATCCACTTTTTGGGATTCTTTTCCCATATAGGTCACTACAGAGTATCAAATAGAGTCCTTATTATCCATTCTATATAGTATGTACATATCAGTCCCAATTTATTCCATCCCCCTAGCTCTAATAACTATTAGCTTGTTTTCTATGACTGTGATGGAAGAGAGGATGACACAAAGAAGTGGTAGTCTTCATAGTTAAGTGCCCAGGAGCAATGAAAGAGCATGAGAATGGACATAGAGCTCTTGTGTTTAGCAACTAGGTCACTAATGGCCTCAGGAAGAGGAGAAGCAAAGAGGAGCAATGATGGTGGCTACCTGGTGACTGGCCACTCAATGGGTGCAGACAGGAGCAGGGAGCAGAAATGAGTCACTGCTTCCTGGCCTCTCCACGTCAGCTGCCATCTTCCTTTCTGCCCATTCTGATTGCTCCTCTGAGACTGGTCTTCACCCAGACTCACTGAGTGCTCATCCAGCTGCCATCTCGTCTCCTTTATCCTGTGGGTCTTAGCTAAAGAGAGCTGGGGAACTGACTCTAAAATAAAGCCTGTTCATCCCAGCCATGCATAAATAAATGTCCCTTCACTATCCCCTGCATCTGAATCTCTGAGATCCTCCATTTCACTGATCTTTTTTATCCTTGAAGCTGTCCTCAAACACTTCCCAGTCTCCTGAATTGCATACAAATGGAGGAATATTTGGAAAAAGTGTAATTGCTGTTGTTTGTTATTTTGTCCTGTCATGGTGCTTCCTTATACCATCTGGACTGGAGGTGGACTTGCTAAAAAAAAAAAAAAAAAAAAAAAAAACCATCCAGAAAGGACAGGCTCACAAATCTGAGCCTGAAAGAGAGAAGGAAGTCCTTAGTCTCTCCTCAGAAGACAGATCTTTACAGAGTTTCCTGGCCAAACGTGCAGCCAAGATGTTGCTAAATCTGGGAAGTGTATCAAACGCAAACTGTGAGTCTCTGTGCACAACTGTGCTCAATTTCACATGGTCTGTTTGTTGCTTTAAATGAACATCATAGGAATAATCACAACAGACACCTGTATGGTACTGGGTGCTTTTTAAATTCTTTCCACATGCAAAAGATAATTTTATCCTCCCAACAAATTGGTGATGTTTAGAGTCTCTGAGAAGCTATAAGATCAGGTGAAGAGCAAGGTCTGTGCTGGGGCCAGGTCTTTGGATTCCTCACCCAGCACCCTGCACCAGTGTGGTCCTTCTGCAGTACTCACCATGGCTGAAAACAGAGATACCTATCTTTACCTCTGAGTCTTAAGATACAATGAAAGATACAATGAAATGGTAAATGTCCACCCTGCAATGATCAGCATAGGATGATTCACCGTTTCTTTGTTCCTTTTCGGGAAAGCATTGTATTTGTTTGGAGGAAATGAATGAATAATCCGATTGTGCCCAAGCATGGAATCAGAGTGGAATTTGGGCTTGCACTGAAAGAAGCAAGAAGAACTTACAATTGAATCCTGAAGAAAGAAGAATAAAGGGAAACGTAATGGGGCAGAGACAGGGAAAGTCAGAAGGCTCTGTTTTGTATTTTGTATTATGTCCTCTTTCTGATCTCCTAACTTTGCAGTTAAATTATGAAGCACATGCAGCAGTTGGGGTGAATGCGTGGTGTAGACAAAGGAACATAGCTTTTGTATTCAGATTTAGGAGGATGAAACCACCCCAGGGAAAGAGAGAAGACTAGGAGTTCAATTAGGACGCCAGAAAAATTGTGAGGAGGTTTTCTGGACTGTCACAGGCTATGGATTTGGGCTTTAGGCCAAGTTCAACCACATTTCTCAAGGGCAGGAGGCCTCAGCAGGCATCTGCATTACTTGAGAAATCAGAGAGCATTTCCAAAGCATTTATTTGCATGTCTTTGATCCTGTGCCTAATTCAACACACAAAAGAAAAAAATAAATATAGTTATATACTTACATATATGAATATATACATATACATATGTATTTCCTTAAAATAATTGATTTATTCAAGAAAAATGTGTCATAGTGACATACAATTTTAGTTTAAGTGAGGGAGAACAGTGTACTTTTCATTGCACTGTCTTACAAAGGCAACCTTGGCTGGCAATGAATGGCTACTCCCTGGGGACATTTAAGAAGATGCTGATGATATATGCTTTTTTAGAAAAAAAAATTAAAATTAATTTCTACTGGACTATGGTTGCTTTACAATGCTGTGTTAGTTTTTGCTGTACAGAAAAGTAAATCAGCAATATGTACACTTACATTCTTTATTTCTTGGATTTTCTTCCCATTCAGGTCACCACAAAGCACTGAGTAGAGTTCTTTGTACTATACGGTAAGTTCTCATTAGTTATCTATTTCATACATGTATCAATAGTGTATATATGTCAATCCCAATCTCCCAGTACCTCCCACCTCTCCATCCCCCTTGATATCCACACATTTGTTCTCTACATCTGTGTGTCTACTTCTGCTTTGCAAATAGGTTCATCTGTACCATTTTTCTAGATTCCACATACGTGTGTTAATATATGATATTTGTTTTTCTCTGATTACTTCACTCTGTATGCCAGTCAAAGAACATGCTGCTGATACCTTTTGAGACATGGTAGAGACAATCTTCACTAATAGAACGTTGATTCCCATCAACTCTGACATTTACCCTTTATTATTATTTTTAATTATAAGAGAGAAAGGAGGACCATGAAGCCATCAGAAATACTAAGTAAGGTGGTTTCCCAGTCTTAATATCAATAAAGACAAGCATAGCAGAGAATCAAAATACAGTATGGCCTTACGCTTTAATTTATGGCAAGTTACTTATTTTCTTCTCTGAGTTGCCTATTATCATGCATCTATTTATTCTTTGGTTCAGACCATTTGGGTTAAGTAAGAAAGATCTGGATCAAAAGATCCATTTGAGACCTTTTATTTCACATTAAAGATAGATTTTTCCTTTTTCTCATTATGGCTAAGGAAAGAGATGTGTGTCCAGTTTTCACTGCAAGAGAGGCTTTGTCAAAAGTGTTTCACTAACTGGAAAACTCTAGGATGAAAACAAAAGAAAATAGAAAATACCACCAACAACAAAAGCAGTAAGCAAATCCCTCTTTTGGTTCTGTCTGCTAGCATTGAACAGTGAAATTGAGTCCAGGTGAGACTGCTCCCAGGTGAAGGATCAGACGAGAAAAATTGGCACCATGCAGCCTGTGAAAATTGTGGACTGTGGGGAAGAGCAGTAGAATTTAACTGTCACAATGATAAGATCATCAACTTAAACTATTTGAGACAGGAAGGAAGCAAGCTGTAGGTGGAAGTGACCCCACAATGAAGGAGGTAAGCAGAGAAGGAAAGAGGAACTCTTAGAACATGACAGGAGATTCACAGTGGGCGGGGTAAGGAGGGCGAGGGACATGAAAAGTATATTGGCTTTATTTTTGCTGCTGCAAGAAATGAACTGGAACTTAGTAGCTTAAAATAATAGAAAATTATTATCTCAAAGTTCTGAAGGTCAGAGTCCAAAATCCATCCCAGTGGGCTAGTGTCAAGGCATTGGTAGGGATGCATTCCTTCCGAAGCTCTAGGGCAGAATACATGAATTGATTTTCCCAGTTTTGATTGAATGTTGTTGTTCCTTGGATCACAGGCCATCCATTAACCCCTGTTTCTATGGCCATATTGTCTTCTTTGAGTTTAGTCTTCTTATATCCCTCTTAAAAGGACCCTTTGACTACATTGTAAGCTTCTTAATAATACAGGTTATTCTTCCCATCTCAATGTTCTTAATTTAATCACACCACAAAGTCCTTTTAACCATATAAGATACATAAGGTACACATTAACAAGTTTCTGGGATTAGAACATGGACATCTTTGAGGGCCATAATTCAGCCTACTGCAGAAGGTGTTCACAGAATATTATCAAGACTATTTGCAATCCACTAGTCAGAATGGCCATCATCAAATGTCTACAAACAATAAATGCTTGAGAAGTTTTGGATAAAAGGGAACCATCCTACATGGTTGGTGGAAATGAAAATTGGTACAGCTACTATGGAGAACAATATGGAGGTCCTTTAAAAAAAAACTAAAAATAGAGATACCATATGATCCAGCAATAGTATATCCCAGTCCTGGGAATATGCCCAGAGGAAAGCATGGTTTGAAAGGTTACATGCACCCCAGTGATCACTGCAGCACCATTTACAACAGCCAAGACATGGAAGCAACCAAAATGTCCATTGACAGATGAATGGATGAAGAAGATGTACATTATACACTGGAATATTACTCAGTCATAAAAAAGAATAAAATAATACCATTTTTAGTAATATAGATGGGCCTAAAGATTAGCATACTAAGTGAAGTGAGCCAAACAAAAATAAATATCATATGGTATTGCTTATATGCAGATCTAAAAAAACTGACACAGCTGAACTTATTTACAAAATGGAAACAGACTCATAGACTTAGAAAACAAACTTATGGTTACCAAAGGGGAAAGCCTGGGGAGAGGGATAAACTGAGAGTTTGAGATTGATAAGTACATACTACTATATTTAAAATAAATAACAACTATAAACATATGAAATAAATATATCATTATACAAAGACTCGCCTCAAATAAAGTCTGGAAGAATAAACATAAATAAAATAAAGTGGATAAGCAACAAGGCCCTACTATGTAGCAAAGAGAACACTGCTCAACAACCTAAATGAAAAAAGAATTTGTAAAAAAAAAAAATGTACATGTATAACTGAATCACTTTGCTGTACACCTGAAACTAAAACAACATTGTTCATCAACTATACTCCAAAAAGAAAAATTAAAAAACAAGAATTCACCAGTGAAGGGGGTGAAGAGAATGTTGGGGATCATAGTGAAGCATGTGAATGAACGTTTTAGTACTCAAAGAACCACCAACCTAACCATCCTGGAAACCTTCCTAGAGGGTGACTAGCTGATGTCAAAACAGACTGTTCGAATGTGTCTGTGTCAGGGGCAAGTGTTAGGGATTTCAACGGAGAGAGACTTTGGACTTGTGCTTTCTCTTTCTTGTCAATGCCAATGTCACTTTGGCATTCTCTTTTACTCTCCTGGAAAATGATTTAGCTTTCAATTCTCTGCTTAGATATTCACTCCTTCAGGAAGCTTTATATGAGCCCCTGCATTGCCCCCTGTGATGGGGCATTTCCTGACTTCCCTTCTTTCAGGAGGAGGGAAGGAGGCTATCTCTCCTGAAGCCAAGGCAAGCAGACTCCAGGAGATACACTTGTGAAGTTGGTGACTCTCTGAATTGTCCCCTATTCCACTTGGTTAAGTCTAATGACGCTCGAATTCTGTTGAAGTAGTACAGACAGAGGGGAAAGACAAAGATGTCAGAGGTGACTCCAGGGACAGTGTTAAAACAGCCTGCTTTCCCTCAACAGAACCGGGAACCTACGTGATCTTCCAGGCATCAAGAGGACACCAAAGAATGTGATTTGGCCCAACTTTCTGGTGCTCCATTGCAGAGCAGGAAGATACCAGCAGCTAGATACCATAGGACAATCCACCTGTGTTGTGAGCTATGGAGCAGAGGGAGCATGGTGGTCCAAATGGAACTAGGTCTCCCCTATCAGTCAGAAAACTGGGGAGTGGAGGAATTCCTGCAGGAGTGCTACTGTGTGCTTCTACATTTATAACCTGAGTACCCCACCATAACCACGCCCACCACACAGAGGGCATGGACAATGATCAGTCTATCTCAGGTGGAGATGCGGCAACAGTAAGCTTAAGTTAGTAAAGATCCATTTGACCGCCTCTATTTCTTCCCCCTCATGAATCAAGAGAAGGAACAAGTATCAAGAAGAGGATTGGGTCAAGTGTTTGGGAGCCAGATCACCTCCTTCCATGCAGTAGTTTATTCACACCCACTGATTTCTAATAGTCTATTAAATAAGTATTCAATATTTTTATTCATTCTGCTATTGATAGCCATCAGGGTTGTTTCCATTTTGGGGTCCCTGCAAATTGTATTGCTATCAATATTCTCACACCTGCCTTTTGTGAACATTCATGCACAATTATTTTTTTTCTTTTTTTTTCATGCACAATTACTGAGGGAAGTTAATAGCAACACAATCCTACCTCAAGAAGCAAGAAAAATCTCATGGAAATGACCTAACCTTACACCTAAAGCAACCAGAGAAAGAACAAAACCAACCTAGATCACCTCCTTCTCTCTTCTCTGCAGAGAAGAGACAAGGAGGACTTTCAGGCAGACTTGGAACTAAAATTTAAATAGAACTGAATCTTAAGTACTAGAATGAGAAGGGTCAGACACATGCAGGACAGCGGTATGTGTCTGAAAAAGTATACAGTCTGTTCAGTTCAGTTGCTCAGTTGTGTCCGACTCTTTGCGACCCCATGAACTGCAGCATGCCAGGCCTCCCTGTCCATCACCAACTCCCGGATTCACTCAGACTCACGTCCATTGAGTCCATGATGCCATCCAGCCATCTCATCCTCGGTCGTCCCCTTCTCCTCCTGCCCCCAATCCCTCCCAGCATTAGGGTCTTTTCCAATGAGTCAACTCTTCGCATAAGGTGGCCAAAGTACTGGAGCTTCAGTTTTAGCATCATTCCTTCCAAAGAAATCCCAGGGTTGATCTCCTTCAGAATGGACTGGTTGGATCTCTTTGCAGTCCAAGGGACTCTCAAGAGTCTTCTCCAACACCACAGTTCAAAAGCATCAATTCTTCGGCGCTCAGCCTTCTTCACCGTCCAACTCTCACATCCATACATGACCACAGGAAAAACCATAGCCTTGACTAGATGGACCTTAGTCGGCAAAGGTCCATGTCTCTGCTTTTGAATATACTATCTAGGTTGGTCATAACTTTTCTTCCAAGCAGTAAGCGCCTTTTAATTTCATGGCTGCAGTCACCATCTGCAGTGATTTTGGAGCCCAAAAACACAAAGTCTGACACTGTTTCTACTGTTTCCCCATCTATTTCCCATGAAGTGATGGGGCCAGATGCCATGATCTTCATTTTCTGAATGTTGAGCTTTAAGCCAACTTTTTCACTCTCCTCTTCAGTCTGGCTAGTATGTAATTAAGGAAGGCTTTCATTTGTAATAAACCATCTCATCTTAATGCTCCAAGAAATTGAGTCTGTAAAGTGGTTACATAAGCTTTTAGGTTACAGGATTATAGCTAACTAGTTACTTTTACTCTAAGCTTCTTAAGGACAGAGACTACTGCACCAAAGAGAATATTTAATTGCAATGGACTTAAATCTGCTCAAATTACTTCAGAAAGAATGTGTTTATTATAAGCAGAGAGACTTCACTGAAATTAAGGAAGAAGTGAAAAAGCAAGTCTTGTGAACAGTCATTCTGGGTATTTCAGCAACTGAGAGTTCAGGTTCACAGACCCTCACTTTCATGTTTCACCGGTAAGGAAACTCAGCTAGCACTTGGTTCTATCTCTGTATTTTTACTTTAAATATGGCACAGAAGGTCAGTGGGAAAGCGAAAGAGAGTGAGACAGACAGACAAAAATACAGACAGACTGAGCCAAGCCCGTGGATTTATTCATCTGAGGTTGGATGAGGGCACAGCCTATGCATGGCCTGCCCTGTTATATAAACATTACTGCATCACTGAAAAAATGGAATTTGTTCGACTTGAGAATCTTAAATTTTATTGGCTCATGGTAATCACAGTCCCTCCACAGCTAGGATGTGACTGATCCCCACCTTGCTCAACAGGATGCACTTTAATAAAAATGAGTAAGAAATTGCATGTCTCACCAAACATTTTCATAACCAGCACTTCCTCGCTTTCAGCATTTTACTATAATTATAGCAACCAGCTACCTTGTCAGGAACAAGTCAGCTTGCTGCTCCAATCCTTCCATTTATTTTGGAGCTACTTATCCTGAGAACCCTCTTCCTTTCTTCCTTAATGACATCAAAGTACCCTGTGAAAATCAGTTTGTTGACTTGGCACATTGTGTAAAGCATCAATAGATTAAGAAAACAGTCCAAGCTGGGTTAGCCATGACAGTCAGTGGTAGAAGTGAGAGGTTGTGTCTCAAGAAGCTGCATCAGAAAATGAATTTTTCATATTATTACATCAACCTCCTTGACCCCAGAAATTCTGATGAACCCTCAGTGCTATGTAATTCTCCATTGTACTGGCCCCCAGCACTGCCCCAACCCTTCCAGGATGCTTCTTCCATCCATCAGTGTCTATGGTACTGGAGCAGAATGAAAGGGAGCATTTCTGAGCAGGGTCTGTTGATGGTTAAGGGAGTGCAAGATGATGGAGAATTGTAATTAGAGGAGGAACGACATTAACTGAAAAGACATGTTAATCAGGGTGCCTTTAAAAAAAAATCTTGAATCTATGCAACCTTATTTCATTCTTTTTAAAATTTATATTTCATTCTTTAATAAAGTTTTTTCATTTTTTCATTTTTAATTGGAGGATAATTACTTTACAATGTTGTATTGGTTTCTGTTGTATGATGTTTTATTTTATATTGGTATATTGTTGATTAGGGTCTTCCTAGGTGGTTCAATGGTAAAGAATCCACCTGCCAATGCAAGAGAGGCAGGTTCTATTCCTGGGTCAGGAAGGTGCCCTGGAGAAGAAAATGACAATCCCTTCCAGTATTCTTGCCTGAGAAATCCCATGGACAGAGGAGCTTGTCAGGATTACTGTCAATTGGTTGCAAAAGAGCTGGACATGACTTAGCAACTAAACAACAACAATGATAGCTGATTAACAATGTTGTGTCGGTTTCAGGTGGACAGCAAAGGGACTCAGCCATACGTCTATATGTACCCATTTTCCCCCAAACTCCCCTCCCATCCAGGCTGCCACATAACACTGAGCAGTGTGCCTTGTGCTATACAGTAGGTCCTTGTTGGTTCTCCATTTTAAATATTAGTGTGTACATGTCCACTTCACATACCCTAACTATATCTATCCCCATCCTTTCCTTCTGGCAACCATAAGTTTATTTTCTAAATCTAATCAGGATGCCTCTGATAGCAACTGAGAAGAATTCCAGACTAACTCTTTACAAGGTTGTTCTTATACGGTTGTTCTAAAGTGTTTTAAGTGTTATTTATGGAGGATTTCAACTTCACATAAATTCGTGTTTTTAAATTCACAGAGCTCTACATAAACTTTGAAAGAGATGGGAAGAGAGGAAGCATATGGAAGTGTCACAGGGAAGGTTCTTCCATCAAGAAGGCAGATGTAAACATAGATGTCAGATGGTGGTGGAAAAATACAGCACAGCCTACTAAGCTCTTCCTCTTTTGGCAAAGTGTCAATTTGTGATTCCTTTGGCTTGATGAGCAAGCTCTGATCTCAGAACTTCTGAAAAGTTTCCTGCTTTTTCTTTGCTATTCTCCAGATTCAAAATTAAATCGTGTTCAATTATTCTTTCAATGGAACTTGAGAGTTCATGAGAGGAAAAAGATACAGGAATGGAGAAGATCAGAAAGTACCATGAAAAAGTCACAAACATGTATATGTAACACACATATTTATATAAGTGTGCTGTGCTCAGTCACTCAGGCACGTCCAACTCTTTACAAACCATGGACTGGAGCCTGCCAGCTTCTTCTGTTCCTGGAATTTTCTAGGCAAGAATACTGGAATGTGTTGCCATTTCCTCCTCCATGGGGTCTTCCTGACCCAGGGATTGAATCATCTCTCTTGTGTTTCCTACACTGACAGGCAGATTCTTTACCACTGTGTCACCTGGGAAGCCTGTGTTTATATACAGATCACAGTTTAAGTGATAATGATACAAAAGAGCTCCTTCAGTTTCTAACTGTGGTAAGCAATCAAGTGCATCCACTTTCCTTATATTCTAATAGCTCTGCATTCGTTGTAGCTCCCTGCACATACTGCTTGTGCTCATGCCACCCCAATGCTGATACCCCTACTTGTTCCTCAAGTAATTCTCACTTAACCTTTAACACTCAGCTTTAGTGAAACCCAAGGCACTGATATATAAATTATAAGCCAAGCATCTCCTGTCATTTTTTGCCTATTGAACAAGTAAAAGGAAGAAGTGACTCATGAGGAAATGTGAGCTTCCTAGAATTGTCACCAAGATGCCACAGATAAGGTTTTCTATTATTTTGTGGGAAAGTGGTATTCCAGCATCATTGTTTTAGCCAATGAACTCCTCAGGCAGATAAAATCTTACATGGAAACATGATGTGTAGCACAGATCACTGGGGAGCAGACCCCCAGTATCCCTCTCAGTATCAAGGCATTTCCCTGGGAGCATTCATATTTTGTTGGACACATATGAGACCAAGGCATTAGAAGAAAAAGAAAGTCTTAAGGTACACACAAGATGTACATATGTATCTTGTTTTAACTTATGAGGAAAATGGTCTTATGTAGGTGTGGATGACTCTGATCTGGCCTGTAAAATCTTTATATAATATTATCATCCTAGTGCACACTGTTGATAATGTTAGTGGTATTATATTTTCTCATCTGTGAAATGGGAATAATAGTGCATACTTGCTAACTTCATGGAGATAACCCAAGATCATTCAAGAAAATGAATACAAAATCACACTGCAAACAATAATGTCTTACATGATCTTTGTTCTATTTCTGAACAATAGAAGCAAAAAGTGGGGCCTCTGGATTTAATTAAAATGGTAGTTTATTGAAATTAGTAAAATGTAACCATAGATACATTTTTCTTTCTTTTGGAAAATGTGAAACAGAGTAAAAGAAAATCTATAAAATTTCCTTAAAAACCGGGTCAGGGCTTTTTCTCTTCTCCTAGAAGTCACCAAAGTCCTAAAGAAAATGAATACAAAATAGTAAAATCCATCATCAATAATCTTAGGAGACAAATCTAATCAACAGTTGCCAAAATGTGTGTGAGAGCTACCCAAAACAGCTGAGCTAGGGCAGAAGTTGTGCAGGAGAAAGTGCTAATTAAACACAGAGACTGACAAGAGGGCTCAGAACTTGCACCTTAGAAACAGTATCATTTGAACTGGCTCTCCAGAAAAAATGAAAATCCTGATTTGTTAGCCAATGTAGTGATGTAAATATTCCCAACATGGCAGATTCCCAACTACCAATATGATATTAACCAGCTCACAGAATGAAAATTAAAGTCATTCAGAGCTGGTATGAGCTAGTTTTAGCCCAGCATTGCATGCAACTCTCTCGTTCCCTGTTTGGCCAGCCCTGCAGTCATCACACATTATCCCAAATCTGTAGGGTCCCAGGAGAAGAGGGAAGAGGACTTCCAGGCCTGCATGGTCATTGGGCATTACGCTTGAGGCAGCCAAAGTGGCTTGAGTGGTGAGACATGGGACGCATTTTCACCTTTTGCGTCAGGCTCAGGAGGTTCGTCATTGTCCATGGTGCCAGGGCCCTCTCGGGGGCTGCTGCCAGCTTCTTGCCACCCTTCTGCTTCCCTAAGAAGCTACCGGTCCATTCACCTCTGTCTCAAAATTTATGTACTCTGCCCTCGCCCAGACAGATCTTAGGCAGGGAGCCTGTAGTTATCTTTCCATCCCAGCAAGCCCTAGGGAGAGTGGGGTTTGGTGGGATGTGCCTGGATTTGACCCTAACTCTGTCTGGGAGAGGGAGCTGCTTCCTAGGATCATCAGGGAGAGAGGTATAGCTCTATTCGTGGGAGCCCTGTTGAAAGGATGCCCACCCACCTGCAACTTTATGCTTAGGACCCACTTTCATTTCATCTTCAGCATTCCATGACCTCACGCGGTCATTGTGATCCATGCGAGTAGACCTGGCAACAGCGAGCCTCCCACCCTCTTGGTGACCCTGGCAGTTATCTTTCCTCTTATGTCCACTGGGGCCAAGCCCAGGCTTGGTTGTGAGTGTGCAGGTGTTGTGGGGAGGTGCCTCTCAGTGGAGTTGTATTTCCCTCTGAGTCAGGACCAAACCCAAGCCCCTTAAAAAGGTGACCGTGAAGAGCCACCGCCATGTTCTTCTCTCAAGGTGGTTGCGCTTCAGGTACGAAATATTTCAGTGATGGGTGAGGTCAGTTTTCTTCTTCCCAGTTCTTCTTGCTTTTTTCTTTCCCCCTCGGGAGAGTATCCTCAACCTCGGAGCAGAAGATCAAAAGCAAAGCACGACAAACATATGTTCTATCACTAAAATTGGTTGCAGCCAAAGCACTGTTCAAACTGCTGGGCTGCCTAACTTGAAACCATTCAACCATCATTCCCACGCCTGGCTGTTTTCACATGCCTTGGAGTTGAAGCCCACTTGCACTTTACTGTCAAGAGAATCTGGAGGCGTGTTTGTTCCTTCTTGAAAAACTGTCAGCACATCAATGGGCAGGTCAGTGACTGGAGGGCTTGGGGACATGAGAATCCCTTTTTGCCACTCAGAAGAATGATGAAGATCTGGGGATGCATGTAGGGAAAACATAGTTGGAACCTTGAATCAAAAGAAATATGTAAATCTGAGACATGACTCATTCCTCCAGACATTCATTCTGAAAATTTATAGAGCATCTGTTACATATAAGGCACTAAGATAAGCACCACAGTGGGGAGGGGAATGCAGACATGATTAAGACTTGGGTCTTCCAGTGCATGTACAATACAAGATAGAAGTCGACAGGGCCACTCCCAGGTTGTGAGGGTCCTGGGCAAATACTTTCGGCAGAGCTTCTGTTCAAATAAACAATTTGAGTCATCCTAAGTCAGCATGACAACATTTCTAGCGGTCAGTCTCCGTGGTTCTGTGAAAGAAACACTGAACAGGCCAGAGGAAATGGTCACCTCCTAGGATAACTTGGTAGGCATGAGTCCTGAAGACCCTAGGCATATCTGCTCAACCGCCATACTGGTGCAGAGGATAAGAAAGTGAGGTATTTCTCTCTTAAAAGAGAAAAATGGTGACCAGAAAGTATTTAGATCCTGGTCTAAGTTCTGGGTGCTCTGCCTGAACGGTACCATGTGGTCTAAGGTACCACAGGTGAATTAGAAAATTTGGAGGAATGCATCTCAAACAGCCACTGAACAGAGACACTGCTTACCTGGGTCTAACGGTAGTACTGGCAATTGATAAAGGTTGTACTGGGGGCATCATGCCCTCACAAAGAGTGATGCTGGAATGGAGTCAGAGGTCTGCAAGTGGATTCAGGGGTTTTGCCTAATATATGTACACAGATAGATGGATATAAATGTATGCATGTGTTATGCAGAGATTATTATACATACATATATTTTCTAACTTTACCCACTGGAAGGGACCAGAAGCAGAGACAACTTAGCGGTGATGAGCATTCCAGTGTCTAGATCTAGGTTTCTATTTTCCTTGGAAAGGTGGGTAATTTCTGTGGTGCCAGCAAAGAAGGAAGGGATCAAAAACAAAAATAAAAAAGAGAGGCATGTAGAAAGCGCACAGGAGCCAACCTGAATGAGCTCCCATAGCCAGAATTGGAATTTGAAGAGCAAAATAAATGATAGCATTGTGCTATAACCCAAAGAATAAAATAAACATCTACAAGCCCATATTATTCATGGGCTCTGAGCAAATAGAGGGTGGGGAAAAGGCAGTGGGTGAATCAAGCTGTCATTCAAAGCAGCTGTACCATTTTAAATTCCCACAAGGAATGTATGAGCATCAGTTGCTTCAAATTCTCACCAGTACTTGATATTGCCAGTTTTGCTTTTGAGTGTCATTCTAATAGGTGCGTAGCGGTATTTCATGGTGGTTTTAATTTGCATTTCCTTAATACTAATGAGTTGAGCATCCTTTCATATGTTTATTGGCCGTTCCTATATCTTTTTGCTGTTTGTTCAGATCTTTCGCCCATTTCAGATGGGACTGTTTGTTTTCTCATTGAGTCTCGATGTGTTCTAGATATAAGCGCTTTGTCAGAAATGGGATTCGCAAATATTTTTCCTCTCAGTCTGTGGTTTAGTTTCTTACTCTTAAGAGTGTCTTTCACAGAGTATACAAATTTTAATTTTGATGAAGTCAAATCGTATCAAAGTTATCAGTCTTTTTCTTTTATGGATCATGCTTGCAGTGTCATATCTAAACTCTCTACCTAGTTCAAGGTCAAGTAGATTTTTTTCCTGTTTCATGTTAGAAGTTCTGTAGTTTTAGCTCTTACATTTAGGCCTATGATTCATTAATTTTTTTTATCATGATAAAATATACTAAGATAAAATTTGCCATTTTAACCCTTTTAAGTGTATAATCCAGTGACATTAACTTTATTTACAATGTTTCATAACCATCACCACTATCCATTTCCAGAACTGTTTCTATGATCCATTTTGAGTTAATCTCTAGATAAGGTGTGGATTATACAATAGACATATAAATGCACGTGGATGTTACGTGTTCCAGCAGTTTGTTGAAAAGACTGTCCTTTCTCCATTTATTGGAGAATTTTTTTTAACAAAAAACCCTTTTTATTTTGTATTGGCATATAGCCAGTTAATAATGTGATTGTTTCAGATGGACAGCAAAGGGACTCAGTCATGCATATACATGTATCCATTCTCCCCCAAGCTCCCTTCCATCGAGGATTCCACATAACACTGAGCAGAGTTCCATGCACTATACAGTAGGTCCTCATTGGTTATCCATTTTAAATATAGCTGTGTGTACATGTCCACCCCAAACTCCTTAACTATTCCTCCCCTCCATCCTTCCCAACCCCGGCAAGGATTTATTGTCTTTTCATCACTGTCAAAAATCAATTGACAAACCAAAACCACATAATCAGCATCTAACCAGAACGTACTTTAAGCTCTAGTTTGTGAGATAAGTCGCTATGGCGCTGGGAGGTGGGCCTAAGGCACTTAGTGGGTAGGCAGTAAACCGTCTCTACAGTCAATCCACAGAGTGGGGCAAGAGAGACAGTCTCTGGGGGGAGGGAACTGTGATTTTGATCGAAAATGAGGCAACGAGAAAGCCACCCAGAGCAAGGTATGGCCAAATTCTAAGGGAATGACTATTTTCTTCTTTATTGCCAATATTCATGTTACGTCTATTCATTTGTGGGGATCATGGCAGAGGGACCCTTTACTATTCTATAACCATTTATACCGCCCTTATAAATGCTGGTATTGTTCTATGGTCCTCACATGTATTTCAATTTTTCACTCAGTTGGGTCCGACTCTTTGTGACCCCATGCACTATACAGTCCATGGAATTCTCCAGGCCAGAATACTGGAGTGGGTAGCCTTTCCCTTCTCCAGGGGATCTTCCCAACCCAGGGATCGAACCCCGGTCTCCCACATTGCAGGTGGATTCTTTACCAGCTGAGCTATGAGGGAAGTCCCCTTACATGTATAAACACATTCAAACTGTCTAACAGCTATTATGAGATGCTATTTTTATTCCCATTTTATAGATGAGGAAACAGCACAGAGAGGTTAAGTTACTGGCTCAAGGTCACACAGCTAGAGCTGGGATATAAGTGAATTCAGTCTGGCTGCTGCCTCTCTACACTGACCCTCTTGCCATTCCTTGAACAAGACAAGGTTGTCCCCTACTCAAGGCAGCTGCTGTTCATGGTTCAGAGGAGGGTCTGTGCTCAGGTTATATATTTCAAGAGTTGGCAAATTAAAGTCTGAGGACCCAGTCTGCTCCATTGCTTGTTTTTGTAATAAAGTTCTGTTGAAGCACAGCTGTGATCACTCGTTTAGGTATTTCATGAGAAACGCTGGACTGGAAGAAACACATGCTGGAATCAAGATTGCCGGGAAAAATATCAATAACCTCAGATATGCACATGACACCACCCTTATGGCAGAAAGTGAAGAGGAGCAAAAAGCCTCTTGTTGAAAGTGAGAGAGGAAAGTGAAAAAGTTGGCTTAAAGCTCAACATTCAGAAAACGAAGATCATGGCATCTGGCCCCATCACTTCATGGGAAATAGATGGGGAAACAGTAGAAACAGTGTCAGACTTTGTTTTTTTGGGCTCCAAAACGCTGCAGATGGTGACTGCAGCCATGAAATTAAAAGGCGCTTACTCCTTGGAAGAAAAGTTGTGTCCAACCTAGATAGTATATTCAAAAGCAGAGACATTACTTTGCCGACTAAGGTCCGTCTAGTCAAGGCTATGGTTTTTCCTGTGGTCATGTATGGATGTGAGAGGTGGACTGTGAAGAAGGCTGAGTGCAGAAGAATTGATGCTTTTGAACTGTGGTGTTGGAGAAGACTCTTGAGAGTCCCTTGGACTGCAAGGAGATCCAACCAGTCCATTCTGAAGGAGATCAACCCTGGGATTTCTTTGGAAGGAATGATGCTAAAACTGAAGCTCCAGTACTTTGGCCACCTCATGCGAAGAGTTGACTCATTGGAAAAGACCCTGATGCTGGGAGGGATTGGGGGCAGGAGGAGAAGGGGACGACCGAGAATGAGATGGCTGGATGGCATCACGGACTCAATGGACGTGAGTCTGAGTGAACTCCGGGAGTTGGTGATGGACAGGGAGGCCTGGCGTGCTGCGATTCATGGGGTCGCAAAGAGTCGGACACGACTGAGCGACTGAACTGAACTGAACTGTGCCTGTTTTCCTGCTACAATGGTGAAGTCAAGCAGTTGCTACAGAGATCCACAGCCAGAAAAACCAAAAACATTTTCTATCTGGTCCTTTAGGAAAAAGTTTGCTGTTGTGTTTGATGACCATTAGCATGGGATAACTACCGAAGGTCCTAATATTCCGTAGGAAGGAATGGAGAGCCAAGGGTCAAGGATAGCAGGCAGAAATCATGTGAGGAGGCGGGAGGAGGAAGCAGAAGCACAGAAAGAAACAGAGCCTTCATTATTAGGTGTAATAATATCCAATTTATGTAAGGGCTGGTTTTCTTTAAATGGCAACTGCAAATCAAATTGGATTTCAAGTATGTGGGAGACTGAAAGAAAGGCAATTTCAGAATTATTTTGTAAAGCAAATAAACCTTTGCAAAATACAGAGAAGTTCCCCATTACGTGTCTGCTTCTGCAAGTTTGGGTTTTATTATGCTTGGTTTCCTTGGGAACCGGAGCTCTTCAGAAAGAAGGATTTCTCATTAATTGATTATTAATGAATGAATGTGTTGAATACCCTGGTACTGAATATCTGTCTGTCTTCTTTGGAGAAATGTCTGTTTAGGTCTTTTTCCCATTTTTTGATTGGGTTGTCTGTTTTTCTGGTATTGAGTTGTGTAACCTGCTCGTATATTTTGGAAATTAATCCTTTGTCAGCGGTTTCATCTGCTATTATTTTCTTCCATGCTGAGGGTTGTCTTTTTACCTTGTTTATGGTTTCCTTTCTTGTGGAGTCTTTTTGTTTGGTTTTTACCATGTTATAATTTTTTAAAAAATGATTTATTTTTAATTGAAGGGTAATCGCTGGGCGATGGGGATAGAGTGGGGAACCTTGTGAAGTATACAGTATACTGAGAGATACTGATGAGTAAGCAGACAGTGACTGTATTGAAATCAGAGTAAGCAAGGATGTTTCAGAAACAAAGGAGGGCTGTGGTCCAGATGTGGGCAGTCATGTGTCTGTAGGTGGGTGAGTGTTAGAGACCTGGCAATGCTTTCTTGAGGAAGGAAGGTCTAGGCTGAAACTTGAAGGTCTGTTAGGCAGTAATTAGGTGAAGGCAGAGGGAAGGGTAGGCCCGGTAGGAAAGGAGAGGTATATGTGGCTGAGAAAAAAGCATGCAAAAGTCTCGACAGCAAGTTACAGTCTCCAGCAAGGCTGGAGTGAGATTCTCCCTGCAGATGAATTGTGGTGGGAAGAAGAGCTGAGAGATGAGATGGGAGGTGAGTGGAGGGCAGTAATGAAGGGTCTTTAGTGCTATGCTATGGAGTTGGACTGTATTTGAGGACAGTGTGGGTTTGCAAACAATTTTTGTTTTTGGCTGTGCTGGGTGGCATGTGACATGTTAGTTCCCAGACCAGGGATTGAACTTGCACCCCCTGCATTGGAAGCACAGAATCTTAACCACTGGATCACCAGAGAGATCCTTCAAAGAGGGTTTTTTTTTTAAATTATTTATTTGCCTGCGTCGAGTCTTAGTTGTAGCCACGAGATGTTAGTTGCTGCACTCAGGATCTTTCACTGCAGTGCACAGACTCCCTAGTTTTGGCCTGAGCGCTCCAGAGGGCGCAGGTTCAGTAGTTGCAGCACGTGGACTTAGTAACTCCATGGCAGGTGGGATCCTAGTTCCCCAACCAGAGATCGAACCCAAGTCCCTGGCATTGGAATCGCGGAGTCTTTTTGTTTGTTTGACCATGTTAGACTTAAAAAAACTTATTTTTTAATTGAAGGATCATTGGTTTACAGAATTTTGTTGTTTTCTGTCAAACATCAGGATGAATCAGCCATAGGTATACATATGTCCCCTCCCTCTTGAACCTCCCTCCCATGTTCCTCCCCATCCCACCCCTCCAGGTTGATACAGAGACCCTGTTTAAGTCCCTGAGACATACAGCAAATTCCCATTGGCTATCTATTTTACATATGGTAATATACGGGAGATCCAACCAGTCCATCCTAAAGGAGATCAGTCCTGAGTGTTCATTGCAAGGACTGATGCTGAAGCTGAAACTCCAATACTCTGGCCACCTCATGCGAAGAGCTGACTCACTGGAAAAGACCCTGATGCTGGGAGGGATTGGGGGCAGGAGGAGAAGGGGACGAAAGAGGATGAGATGGCTGGATGGCATCACTGACTCGATGGACATGAGTTTGAGTGAACTCCAGGAGTTGGTGATGGACAGGGAGCCCTGGCGTGTTGTGATTCATGGAGTCGCAAAGAGTTGGACACGACTGAGCGACCTGACTTCACGTGTTGATGGGCAAGAGCTGGGGAAGGAAAGGAGAGGGATGAGCAGAAGGAGCCAGTCTCTGAGGAAGCAAGAGTTGGGGGGTGGGTGGGAGGCCAAGACGGTGGAGCAGTCAGCACTGTGCTGGGAGGGAAGGAGGAACAGGTGGCGACTGATGCTGGCCAGTGTGTGGGTGCGGCAACCGGGAACAGAGTTCACTGAGTGGTTCTGTTTTTCCTCTCAAGTTGGTAGGGAGATGATCTTCAAAGCAGGAAGGGAAGCAGCAGAACAGCAAGTCTGAAAAGAATGGCCATTGTGGAAACAGGAGGGAGAGTGCTAGGGAAGAACACAGGATGGCTGTGGGAAGGTCACGGGCTGAAGTGAGGCTGCGGACCAGCGACCAACAGCTCTGCTCTGTGCGGCTGGTAATTTTATTCCCTGGCACTCGGCAGCCTAGGTGTAAGAGCCAAGAAGGAGAATATGGTTTAACTTACCTAGGCAGGTGTCGTCAAAGAACAGAGGGTAAGACAGTGGATAGCAGGAAGAGAGTGACTTTTAAAATGGCTCACGGGTTCGATGGAGTTAAAGAACAGACGATGCAGGAGTGAAAGAGAGAGAGGCAGAAAGCCGTGAGGTGATCAACGAAAGTGGGGGGTGTGAATTTATGATTTCAGAGGTGGAGCAGTATCCAATGATGGTACATCAAGGGTGCTTGGAGTGCGGTGGGAATGAGGTCAGCAGGAGGTGGTGATAGTGAGCTTTTTGGATTTGGGGTGGCTTATCCACATTGATGATAGGAGGACTTTGAGGTAGGGCAGACTGTGAGTCCAGGGCTAGTGTTTTTAATGAAAGATGAGAAGTGGGCCTGAGGTCAAGAAAAGACTGGGGTGAAGCTGGAGTAAATGTTGGTGAGTGCTTGGTACATCGCTGATGAATATATCAAGTGCACAAATCAGGGAAAGCATGAATGAATGAATGCATCAACTCAGACTAATCTGGCACATTCTTCCAGAAGAATGTTACTAGGAGTATACGGTTACTAGGGGCTTCTGTATCCTTGAACCATTCAGTGGGTGAGACAGATGTCTATCATTGCCCCACTGTAATCACAGTTGGGAATGAATTGTGGTCCCTTGTTCAGAATATTTCTGACATGACGAGGCTGCAAATGGTGTAGATGATACTTGTGATTTACCTTTGACTGGGGAGGCCTGAGGCTGCACTTTTCCCAAGTCTCCTTGGATCTGCAGTTTTGGCTTGCTTAGCAATGCTACAATTTGGAAGACTCTCACTTCTGCCCAGAATTACGGAAGATGACACTAACGTTAGCAGTAGCCATAGCTATTTTTGGCCTAAGTTCAAAAAAATATATTTAATAATAAACACTGAGAACTTACCCTGTGTTGGGCAATGTGAGGAAACTGAGGCTCCATGAAGTTAGGTAATTTCTCAAACAGAGTCAGAGCCATCACCTGAATTGAGGTGGTTGCACTCCAAAACTTGTGACGCTTTCCAGCACAGCTGACTATGGATCAGGAAACAAAAGAAGCCAGCCTCACTTAAGTGGCTTCAGGAAAAGTCTTTGAAAGAACATGGCATCAGTTGGCCTGACACATTTTGCCCACATGTACACTGAATAACCCAGCTGAGAGTAGGTCCTTTAGCAGAGAACATGTGTTAGGATAACTTGGTGAGTGTTTAAGGGCCCCGTATCTGACCTGTTAAGTCAGAGCCCTGGGATAAGGGCTTTAGGAAGTTGTATTTTAAAAATATTTGCAAGGGCTAAGGGAACCATAACTTAGTCTCCAGATATGGCTTCCCAGGTGGCTCAGTGGTAAAGAAACTGCCTGCAATGCAGGAGTCCCAGGTCCCATCCATGGGTCGGGAAGATCCCCTGGAGAAGAGAATGGCAACCCACTTCAACATTCTTGCCTGGAGAATTCGATGGAGAGAGGAGCCTGGTGGGCTCTAGTCCATGGGGTTGCAAAAAGTCGGACACGACTGAGCCACTAAATACACGCACACAGACACAGAGTCTCCAGATAAGTGCTTTGATTTAGGATCTGATTTGGAACTTCAACTTTAGGTAATTATTGGGACAAAATGGAAGGACATGCAAGAAGGTTTATTTAAGCACATTATAAGGAAGTCAATCTGATTTGGGGGGCTCCTTAGGTAGTTATGTGCTAGTTCCTAAGAGGCTTCCCAATCTTCAGATTACCCCAGTGGCCTCTGCTTCATCTCTGGAGAAGGTAAGAGTAGGACTGCATGAAGGCACACGCCGCCTCTAGAGCTAAGGGGCCAGGGTGGGAAGGCCACTGTACTGACTCCTCCTTCCTCCTTCCAGCCTTGCAGTGTTATGATGTACCCAGCTGGTCCTGGATCTGGTGACTCTCCAGAGGGCTTCCCGGAACAACCAAGGCGCCAGTCCCAAATCGGAAATCCCACGGCTCAGACACTGGGTACTGAAACTGGGGGGTACTGAACGGTCGCTCCTTCTTTACAGTGTGGTCGGGCAGGAGTGGGAAAGGGGAAGACAGCATTAAAGAGGTCCGGGTAGCACAGAGCTGGTGGAAGAACTGGCATTCTTTTGCTGCTAAGTCACTTCAGTCGTGTCCGACTCTGTGTGATCCCATAGACGGCAGCCCACCAAGCTCCCCGGTCCCTGGGATTCTCCAGGCAAGAACACTGGAGTGGGCTGCCATTTCCTTCTCCAATGCATGAAAGTGAAAAGTCAAAGGGAAGTCGCTCAGTCGTGTCCGACTCTTCGCGACCCCATGGGCCGCAGCCTACCAGGCTCCTCTGTCCATGGGATTTTCCAGGCAAGAGTACTGGAGTGGGGTGCCATCGCCTTCTCCGAAAGAGACAAAGTCTAGCCCCTCATTTTACAGACGTGGTAACCGATGGAAGGAATGGTTAGGTGGCGGATCCAAGATGGACACCCAGTCAGGCGGCAGACGTGGGAATAAAACCGTGCTGCTGCTAAGTCGCTTCAGTCGTGTCCGACTCTGTGCGACCCCTTAGACGGCAGCCCGCCAGGCTCCCCCGTCCCTGGGATTCTCCAGGCAACAGCACTGGAGTGGGTTGCCATTTCCTTCTCCAATAAAACCGTGGACTAGTAATAACACTACGGGGCCTGCAAGGAGGGGTTTAATGTCAAATGCAGGGGCACCTGCTGCCGCGGCCGCCGCCGGGAGCCAGGCCCAGCCGGTTCCACTCGGTTGCCTTGGGAACTGTCTCCCAATCCTGGCCCTGCGCGCCCAATAAAGTTGTTGTTGAAGCGCAGCGGGGTCATGGGCCGCGGGCGGGGCCAGCGGAGGGAGACCGGCTCGCCGCGGCGGAGGGAAGGGGCGCGGAGCCGGAGGGGCGGGGCGGGGCCGGGCCGCGGGCGGGGCCAGCGGAGGGAGACCGGCTCGCCGCGGCGGAGGGAAGGGGCGCGGGCGCGCGCGGCCGGCCATGATCGCGTCGTGCCTGTGTTACCTGCTGCTGCCGGCCGCGCGCCTTTTCCGCGCCCTCTCAGGTACCGGCCCCGCGTCCTGAAGGGCGGGTGCCAAGCCTCCGGGCTGCCTCGGCGGGGCCGCCGCGGGGTCTTGGGCGGCGTGCGCGGCGCGGCCGGCCTCCCGACCGGCTTATCCTGGACTCCGTGAGGCCCAGGCCTGGCCGGCGACCCTCGTGGGCGGCACCCCCGCCCGCTCCTCCCGCCCGTGGCCCGGCGGCGTCGGGCCACAGTCACAGCGTGGAGGCGGCGGGGGAGGGGCGGGCGCCCCCTCCCCCACTCTCTGGCCCCGCGGGCGCGGAGAGGCTCCGGGGCCCGCTGAGTCACTTCTCGGGGGGTCAGGGAGGGTTGGCCCCCTTGGGGGCCGAGGCGAGTGCCCGAATTCTCCGTGGACAGGGGCCCGTCCGCCCTTTAAGGGTCTGTGGACTGAAGACCTGGACTTGCTTTGTCTTCCCCTGGGTCGACTCCACAGTCGCCTTTCCCAGCTGCCTCTCTGCGGAGTCTTTGGTTGAAAAACAGCAGAATCCAGAGACACGTTGAAACCTCATCTTTGAAGCAGTTGTTCGGTGCGCGTAGACATGTGGGTGGAGGCAGTCTCAGCGGCGGCCTGGAGAAGAGTTACTGTTTAACTTTGCCAGGGTTTGCCCGCGCACCCCATTCCTGGCACCCCCATTTTCCGAGGTTCTTAAGAGACCATCTGTTCCTCTCGGAGATCGCACAGCACTCTTGGACTTCTCTCTGGCATTTTAGGGGACAGGACAGACTAAGAAGGAGTTTCAGAGTAATTTCTGCTTCTTAGAAATAGGTCCAGCTGTGTGCATTCTGTGCTTTTCCTTTTTGGAATTTTATATTGTGTGTGTAATTTCTGTTACTTCATATTTCATGTAAAACACTTAAAGTATGTACATGTATGTTTGTATCTGCCCACTAGAATGCAAGCTCCAAGCTCCAGGAAGGCAGGGCTGTCTGTTCTGCTCACTGTATCTACTGCTAACATACTACCCAGACTATAGTAGGCACTCAATTCAGGAATCCGAGAATGTCTTGTGTATACATACTCCTTAGAAATGAGGAACTCCACGGAAGCCATTGCTTTCGGAGGACCATCGCATATTCCTCTAACCCTGTTGTTGCTATTTCTTGAGCTTTGCCAGCGTTCATAATGGCAGCCTTAGTGACCTATACTTAGTGACCTCTAGTCCAGAGGTTTCTTGACCAGTAGTTAGAGTTTTGGCTGCCCTCTCACCCACAGGTGTGAGCCTCCCCCCATCCATAGGTACACACCTATTAAAGTAGTCCTATTTGTATTTGTGCATTTGGTTTCTACAGATTTTCTATTTTTAATAAAAGAATTCTGCTGAAAAACACAAACCACCACCAATCAAAACCTGCTAAATTTGAAAACTAGTAACCTCACCATATAAATCAAAGAACTTCTGCCATTTGGTATAAATAGAGGATGTTTCAAAGAGCAGTGAATTAGCGAGTCCCTGAGACTAAAACCAGCAACCCAGCACGTGGGTTTAAAGCAGAGTTTCCCACTCTCAGTACTGTTGACATTTGATAGTTGCTTGTGGAGCTCTCGCTGTAGGTGCTCCCAATCTCTATCCCATAACCCTAGATGCCAGCAGCGTCCCCGCAGTTGGGACGACCACCGTTCCTCCAGACAATGTGGAAATGTTCTGTGACGGCAGAGTCACCCTTGGTTGAAAACCACTTTGAGGTTTGAGGGACCTAAATCCACACAGGCCATAAATAAGAGTGTCTTTCAACATTTGAGCCATTTTGAAGTTTTTATTGCCTTCAAAAAAGGAACTGATGAAATGCGTCTCCAGTGATGGAGGGACATCATTCATGTTACTTGGATGATATAAACAAGTGACTTAGTGTGTGTTGGTTGGGGGATGTTTTGTTTGCACCACAGTACTGTGCTTGGATTTTGGGGGCCTCTAGTTTTATGAGTTTTTCCCACCTACTTTCTTTTGCCTGTTGGCTGTCATCGTGGCTGCTGTAGCAGAGAGGTGGCAGCTGTCTCTTGCTGAGTTGTTGGCACCTTCTGATTTGTAGCCTCTAGAAGGCAATGGCTGGAGAAGGCAGTGGCACCCCACTCCAGTACTCTTGCCTGGAGAATCCCAGGGACGGGGGAGCCTGGTGGGCTGCTGTCTGTGGAGTCATACAGAGTTGGACACGACTGAAGCGACTTAGCAGCAGCAGCAGAGCACTATGGAATGGGAAAGCTGATAATGATATTTGTGAAGATTTATGAGTAGAATAAATAGCTTTGAGAAGAGGACCCCAGGCCTTTGCTAAATGGTAGATTGTCCAGATTTTGAGACACACTTTTTGTCTACTTTCTGTTGGAATGCATTCATAGACGGGGAAATTTATAGAACTAGAAAAGCTCTTGGGGATTATCCAATTCCCAGTTCCCTCGTCCTCATTTTGCAGTCAAGAGTGAGTCCCTCTCACTAGGGCCATCGTCTAAGGTCACACAGTTTTGTTCATTTCGGTGCTGGGCCACAACCCACAGTGACGATTATGGCCAAGTGCTGGTTCTAGTGTCAGGTGGCTCTTAGAACCAGAGAGCTGAAGTTAATAGGATTCTTAACCTCCAGACAAAAGGAGTGTGGTTATTTGTGTCATCTCTGTTCTCGATTATATGGGATAACCATTCTTTGATTCACGCACAGAGTATCAGATCCCTACCATGTAAATTAGTTAATACTTGTAAAGTACTTAGAACAGTGCCTGACACATAGTAAGCACTTGGCTCTGGTGATGATTATGTTCCAGACCCTAAAACGGGCAGGTTCAGTGATAATACAACGATGAGAACGGTGGATATGATTCTTGCTTGTATGGGACTTATTGGCTTTCTCGTGGCTCAGTGGTATAGAATCTGCCTGCAGTGCAGGAGACCCAGATTCAATCCCTGGGTGAGGAAGATCCCCTGGGGGAGGGCGTGGCAGCCCACTCCAGTATTCTTGCCTGGAGAATCCCATGGACAGAGGAGCCTGGCGGGCTACAGTCCACAGGGTCGCAAAGAGTCGGACACGACTGAAGCGACTGAGCACGCACGCACGTGAGGCTTATATCAGAGTTGAGAGAGAATTGTGAGTTGAGTGATGCCATCATCTTATTACATGGTATTTTGGCTTTCTTTTTAGATGCTTTCTTCACATGTCGAAAAAATGTCCTCCTGGCGAAGAGCTCGTCCTCCCAGGTAGAAGGCGACTTTGCCATGGCCCCTCGGGGCCCCGACCAGGAGGAGTGTGAGGGCCTGCTGCAGCAGTGGCGGGAAGAAGGGTCGAGCCAGGTGCTGTCAACTGTGAGCGATGGTCCCCTTGTAGATAAGGGACTCGCGGAGAGCAGCCTGGCCCTCCTGATGGATAATCCCGGAGAACAGGATGCTGCTCCGGAAGACAAGTGGTCCAGCAGGCAGCTGAGTGACCTGCGGGCAGTGGAGAACCTGGAGCATTTCCCCGAGGTGCTAGGAGAGGAGGAGCTGCTGCCGGAGGTCGAGGGCCCAATGTGGGCAGCAGTGCCTGTGCAGACTAGCCCCCAGTACACAGACTGTGCCATCCTCCCCGTGGGTGCGCTGGCCACAGAGCAGTGGGATGAGGACCCTGCGGTGGTGGCCTGGAGCATTGCACCGGAGCTTCTGTGCCCCAGGAAGAGGCTCCTGTCTGGCCCTTTGAGGGTCTGGGGCAGCTGCAGCCTCCCCCAGTGGAAATCCCGTATCACGGTGAGTCTTGACAGCTGGTTGAGCGAGCTGGGGCAGTGGTCGTCTCGGAGGTGAGCAAAGCCGTTGCTAAAGAGAAGGCCTTTTTGTGTGGAGCTCTGCCACCACATTCTGGTTTTCTGAGACTTGCAGCGGCAAATCCAAAGGGGCCTCAGAGGTCATTTCATCCAGCCCTGTGGCCTTTTGAGATGAAGTCATCAAGTCTCGGAGAGGTGGCAGGACATGCCGAAAGTCACATAGCTAGGTAGTGGTAGAACTGAAAGCAGACCCTAGCTCTCATTCTCTGTGTTACTGATTGTCTGGAGGAACCTGGGGTAAGGGTGGAGAGCTCTCGGGAACTCCGCTTTCTCTGCCCCAAACAGGATAACTCCATTTTTATCTGTGTTACGTATTGGGCTTCTGTTAAAATCTGGAGAATGAGGGCTGTGCCTCACATAGGTTTGCAGTCCACTCTACAGCTAGCTCCCTGCTCTAGGGGATATAGGGGACACATTACAGTTTTTGGTTCTGTAGGCCCTTCTAGGTGTAGAGGTCAGAGAACAGCCAAGGCTGAGATTACTCTAGAACTGTCTTTAATCTCAGATGACTGTCAAGCGTGTTCATCTGAGTGATTCCCCAGAGACCCATGGCTTTATCAAAAGTGAGGAGTTGCTGGCCATGTTTAGTGAACTTTAGTGTACTAAGTACCAGCTACTATGCCAGGTACTAGGGATACAGTGGTGAACAGGCCAAGATTGTCTCTGGCTTTGTGGAGCTTACTCTCTGGTCTGAGGCTGTCCTTAGAGTGTTGTTCAGATCACCACAGAAAGGGATGGATGACAGGGAAAATGAGAAAGGGAACTTTGTCACAGTATCACTGGGCCAGGAGTAGAGATGGTGGGCCCTGTGGATAGCATGGACTCAACCACGGAACTCTTCTTCCCAACCCCTTTGCAGAAATCTGTGGCGAGAATGGGAGGATTTCTCCACTCAGCCAGATGTTCAGGGCCTGGAGGCAGGGGATGGCCCTCAGTTCCAGTTCACTCTGATGTCCTATAACATCCTGGCTCAGGACCTGATGCAGCAGAGCTCTGAGCTCTATTTGCATTGCCACCCAGACATCCTCAACTGGAGCTATCGCTTTGCGAATCTCATGCAGGAATTCCAGCACTGGGACCCGGACGTAAGTGAAGGTGGGCGGGGAGGGTGGGATGGATGGGGCTGTGCCATCTTGCATTTGCTCCGGACCCTGGCTGTCTCCCTGTGCCCTTAGAAACATGAATTCACCCACAGTTGTTCATGTGATTGGAGTCTGGCTTAGGATGGGAGCTTGCTGCCTGGTGTAAATGAGTTTTGGGCAGATACTAAGATGCCTCTCCACAGGTACACCCTCGCCAGCACCTTTAGGCAGGGAGGAAGACTTGAGGGATTCAAGGAGCAGGAAAATCCAGCTTTACTCGGGGCCTGTTCTTTGCTGGAGTGGCAATCGGGGAAGAGTCAGCCCCTGGAGGAAGTGTCAGTGTGGCCCAGCCTGAGACCCACAGCAGCTTTCCACATGGCTTCAGCGTCCACTTCTGGGGTGGGAGTTGCACTGCGGTGCCCTCCGTTACCCTGGAGTGACTGGTCTCTGTGTCGTTTCCCCAGATCTTGTGTCTCCAGGAAGTCCAGGAAGATCATTACTGGGAGCAGCTGGAGCCCTCTCTGAGAATGATGGGTAATGCCGCTCCCTGGCACGTGTGCTAGTCTTTTTCCCTCCCACCCTGTCTGCCCTCTGTTGAATGCACCATCTCTTCTTTCATCTCAGTAAACCCTCTCACCTGTGAGCTAGCTCCCTCGTGTGGAGTAAGAAGAAAAACAAGCGTCCTGAAGTTTTAAAGTGGTTCTGACATACACTGCCATTTATTTATATCTATTTACCAACTCTCTGAGGCTGAAATTATTACACCCATTTTATAGGGAGGAGACTGAGGTTCAGAAAATTTGATGACTAGCTCAAAGGTCACAAAGCTATAAATAAAAAAGCTCATAGCTTGTGGAGCCTGGACTCCAACTTGTCTTACCCCGGAGTGCATGCTTTTCCTATCACACCCTTCTGTCCCTCCTTCCCCTTCTAGCTGCACAGCCATCTGGTTTCCGCTATAAGGGAATCTCTGCAGAACCCAGGGATGTGTCAGGGCACGGACTCCCCCGTGTTGAGCAGTGGGAACGGTGCACTGGGCACACACACCTGGGCTCCTGGCATCGGTTCAAGGGCCCTGACCCATCTCCTTGGCGGGGTGTTCCTTGCAGGCTTTACCTGTTTCTACAAGAGGAGGACCGGGTGTAAGACAGATGGCTGTGCTGTCTGCTACAAGCCCACGAGGTTCCGTCTGCTCTGCGCCAGCCCCGTGGAGTACTTTCGGCCTGGCTTGGAGCTCCTCAATCGGGACAACGTGGGCTTAGTGTTGCTGCTGCAGCCACTGGTCCCAGAAGGCCTGGGGCAAGTCTCGGTGGCCCCCTTATGTGTGGCAAACACCCACGTCCTGTACAACCCACGGCGGGGTGATGTCAAGCTGGCCCAGATGGCCATTCTCCTGGCCGAAGTGGACAAGGTGGCTAGGCTGTCAGACGGCAGCCACTGCCCCATTGTCCTGTGTGGGGACCTGAACTCCGTCCCTGACTCGCCTCTCTACAACTTCATCAGGGACGGAGAGCTCCAGTACCACGGGATGCCAGCCTGGAAGGTGAGAGGGGAGCGGCCACTGTGGGCTTGGCTTAGAGGGGCATTGGGGTGTGGCGTGCAGGGCTGCTGCTGTGGCAGGGACCCAAGGGCCTCCTGTGCTGCCTCCCTCCTCCTCTCTCGTGTTCTGTTGATAGCTCTGGTACCCACACCTGGAAGTTGGGAGCTCATGAGTGCTTTTGGTATACCGGAATCCTTTCGGGTTTATCATTAATTTATGTTTAGTTTACAAGTACATAAGATGTACACAAGTACATCTCTATAGGATTCAAGCATTATTACGTGACCTAAGGGGAGACGTGGGAAATGCAGGTAATAAAGTGGGCTTTGGTCTTAAGCCCGCTTTATTACCTGCATTTCCCGCGTCTCCCCTTAGAGTCACATAATAACTTTTCAGAGTTTGGTGGTCATTTTCTGTGCATTTGCAATGCTACCTAAACTGCTATGGTGATGTAACTGTCATAGTCTCTATTAATCACTTACTCTGCCAGATGCTATTTTAAGCACTTTACCTACGTTAACTCATTAGTTTCCACGAATTCTATCATTGCTTCTATTTTATAAGTGAGAAACCCAAAGCATAGAGAAAATTAGGTCATTTACTCTCTATAGTTTGTGCAGGTCATTAGTGGTGGAGCCAGGATTTGTAATCAGGTGGTCTGGCCCCAGGGCTCTTGCCCTCCAATACTACACTGAGACTGCTTCTAATGGCTGGTATCTAATCTATTGTCTGTGTTTATAAACATGACATATTACTGTATATTTCATTTTCTAGCTTTTTTTTTTAACTCAACAATGTACATACGTATCTGTCTCATTCCTGTTGGCTGCTGAGTCTTTGTAGCATAGCTCTGTTACAGTTTCATTGTGGTTCGTTTAGCCCTGCTGCGGAGCGTTCAGCTTGTGCTGATTCCTTTATATGTCACTTAATCTCCTTGTTTCTCTCTTTTGCTCCTGCTGATCCAATTTGTTCCTTAACTTTTGGCAAGGCGCAGTGGAGAAAGGACGTAAGATGACTGAATTATTGTCGAGCCCTTTGGGCTTTTATTTTAATGAGGTTACTTAAGTGCCAGCGATGTCCTGGTTGCCACATGCAAAGAGAAAGGCATTATCCTGCCAGGAGGCTGCTGCTGTTACCAAGGGGCTCAGGGAATGAGAAGTAGACTTGAGAACGGCCTCCCACATGGCAGCTGCCAATAAGCAGAGTGATTCAGAGCACTCATTTGGAAGCCAGACAGTCCTGCATTCAGATCCCTGCTCTGCAGGGATAACCTTGGGCAAGTTACTTCCCTTCCATGAGCCCCATTGGCTCATCATACCCTGGGGAATATGATGAGACCTACTTCTGAGGGTCTTCTTTAGTGGATTCATTAAAATAATGCACACAAAGTGTTTTCCAGTTCCTGCTTCAAAGGGAGCAGTCAATAATTGGTAGTGGTTATTGTTGTCAAGATTCTTAGTTGTCTGTGGTATCATTATCCCATTCAATAGGAGAGGATATTGAACCCAAGAGGTGTTAACTGACTTGCCCAAAGTGACGCAGCTAGTAAATGGCCATTCAGTTGAAGGTGTTTCCTTCTGATGGCATCCTGAAAGTGTTTGTCCTTTGCGGGCAGAGAGATTATCTCCTCAGCACATGGCTAGTGTCTTGCACCTAGTTGGCATTCAAATATTTGTTGTTCGTAAATGAAATAAAGGGGATTTTCCTACACACGTTGGAGATATGCAGATGACTGATGCTGCCGAATGTTTCCCCTACTACGTTCTGTCCACTCCCAGGTTGCTCGTGGGCTTTGACTGAGGATGGTGGCGTAGATACGGTAAAGTGCTTTGGTGCATTTCCCATTTGGTTTGACCCTGTGATTTCCCAGTAACGGGCTTTAGATGCTAGACTTTGATCCAGAAGATCCAAAGATCCAAATAAGCCTTTTCCCGTGGCAAATTAAAGCCCTTGAAAGTGGATACTCCCTGGCAGAGTAGTTTAGATTTTTCCAAGGTGAAATTTAGGGGACCCTATCTGTATTCACATGGTTCTTTTCTCTTTGTTTCACAGACCTTATTTTCTTTCCCCTTGTCCCTATGTCGTGGACATTTCAGTGTTTCTAATTAACAAAAAACAGTTTTAATTAGTTCCTTATGTTTAACTTTCCCCCGAGACTGGCGTGTTTTGTATGTAGTGTGACTGTGTGTGTATGTTTGTCCGTATGTCCCCAAACACAGGCTTCTCTCTTTCTCCGTCTCGGATTCCTCATTGCCGTCTGCTCTTTGCTCATAGGTATCTGGACAGGAAGACTTCTCCCATCAGCTTTATCAGAGGAAGCTGCAGGCCCCCTGTGGCCCAGCTCCCTGGGTATCACTGACTGCTGTCAGTATGTCACCTCCTGTCATCCCACGAGCTCAGGTGAGCACGTTTGTCTCGGTTGTTTGTCCTTCCCTGCCCATTTTGGGAGAAAGCTGGCACCTCATTGACAAGAGAAAGCGTAATTCCCTCAGTTCTCTTAGCACATTCCTTTATACGTTTCATCGTCCTCCTTGTGGTCCCCCAGTGACATGGACGACTGTCCATCATAGCCTTTGGAAAATCTCCTCGTCTTCAGGGCCAGACTCCCCCTGTGTCCCTGTACTGGAAGCTTCTTGGGATTGAGGAAGTCCCAGCATGTCACTCCTCTTCCTTCCTTTCACTGTATGGCTTTCCCTGGTTTACAGAGAGACGCCAGTATAGCCGAGACTTCCTGCTGCGTTTCCGCTTCTGCAGCATCGCCTGCCAGCGACCTGTGGGACTGGTTCTTCTGGAAGGAGTGACAGACACTAAGCCAGGTAACGGGAGCTCAGCTTATTCCCTGACTTGTCCAACTAAGTCAGCTTGGTCTTCTTTCCTCTTCACTTCTGATGTTTGTCAGTTATGTGTGTTTTTAGTCTTTTCTAGGTATAATTCTTAGATATCAGCTTCTGACAAAAAATACACTGAAGGGGAAGGTCAGTGAGGTTCACTGGCCATGTGCAATATGTTGAGAACGTGGACCAGGAAATCAAGAGACTTGGGTTCTAACTAGCTTTGAGACCTTGAGTATGCCAGAAGCTTTGTAAGCTAAAGTTGCTAATACACACCTAGCATGTGTACGGCATATATAAGAGAGAAAACAGACGTGAAAATCGTAAGGTGACAGTACTCCTGGTTGTAGTAAAAAGTTACTCCTACTGAGAACTTTCAGATGGTACATAGCAGAGTATATATTTGACATTCTCCATTTCTTGTCTTTGAAACTACTACTCCAAAGCAACAAGGAGAATGAAAAAACAAAACCAAACTCCATCTTTGAGAACGCTAGGAGACCTGAAGATATCTGAAATTGGAAGTACAGCACAGGTGGAATGGCTGCAAGAAGCACTAGCGATCCAGCTGGAGGAGGCGGGGAGAGACTCGTCTGTGGGGCCGCATATGAATCTCAAGAAGGACCAGCAGGGTGCATTTGCTCATGGTGAGGCGCGAACCTTGAGGCACGCCTCAGAAAAAAAATCAGATTCTGATTCAAAAATCAGAATCCCTTGTTTCATCAACAGGAATAGGATGGCACAGGTTGTGAAATGAAATTGCCTGAACCCTTTTTGTCCAGAGAGGCACTGGAGGAAAGACTGATTAAGGAATCAAGCCATCTTTGCATGAAGCAGCGTTTAAGTGGCAGGGTGGAGATGAAATGCTTACAGAGCTACACATTTCTTTTGGCTGGGATACGTAAAGGTTAAAAGGACTCACGCAACCCTGTGTCGTTAAGGAAAATGCCCATTACCTGGAATGCAGATCCAGAGGATGAAATGTAAGCTGCTGAGCTCAGGAAAGAAGTGGACTAAAAAGTGAAAAAAAATCACTTAAAATGAAGCCAAAATTAGATGCAGCACAAGAGAGAAGAGGCATTGCTGAAAACAAGAGGCAGAGGCCAGGAAAGATAGAAAGTGCCAGAGAGAATATGACAGGAGTAGAAGTTACGGAGATTGAATATTTACATAATTGGCGTTTACAAAGAAGAAAGCCAATATCATGGCACAAAAGGAATATTTAAAGGTAGCATGTAAGGAAGATTTTCCCAAGATAAAGAGATCTGAATCTTTGGATTGAGAAGGATATACCACGTTTCGGGGAAAACTGACAGGAGAATCAACAGTAAGACCTGATGGAGTTAACAGAAGTCAAAGATGAAAGAATCTTTTGGACAGTTGAACCAAAAAGAGTGGGACACCTTTTTATTTTTTAAATCGGGCTACCTTTAAAGGTAAAAATAATTAGGTAGGCCTCAGATTGCTTAACATTCAACTCTAGAACACTGGAGAGCAAAGTTTCCAGGAAAGAAGGTATGTCTCAAGAATTTTATACTCAACCAAACTCTTTCTTGAAGAAAATGCTAGAAGAATAACTTAAGATGACCAAGCAGTGACTGAAAAAACTGTAGTATTAATAAAAGGACTGGTGGTAAGCAATGAATTCATTGTTTTCTTGAAGGAATTTAACTTGCATTGGCATTTTACACAAAGAAGGGAGCATTTCAATGGCTTGGGTTTTTTTTTTTTTTTAATTGCAAAGCTAACGTATTATTACAGCTGTGTTGACAGCAATAATCACTGTGCACAGGGCGACTGGCGTGCGCCAGGAACTGGGTAAGTGCTTGTGTCAGCTGGACTCAGGCAGGGAAGCTGTGGATGAGTGTTTTAGGAATTCAGAATTCTCAAGTTAAACAGTGGTAGGATCCCACATAAGTAATTCCATGTTAAGAATAGCTTGTTTTTAAAATATCAGTACTGTACTTGAAACATAAAAGAAGCATTTTGATTTAATAACAAAATAAGAACTTTAAATACATACTGACAATCACTTTGTAAGTAGAACTGTTATGTAGGGGGAAAATATCCAGTTCACTAACAGTGCCCAATAATAGTAGTATTTTCAAAATTGAGATTAAATTTGAGTAAACACACCCATCCTCCACAAACCGTGAATGTGCCTTTCTGTTTGTTCAGTACCGCCATCCAGAGCTGAACAGACTCCTGATGAATCTTGTTTAAAGGCTCCGAGTCTAAAAAGCTACCCTCACTTTTAGTAGACCGTGAGTAGAAAGACGAGTTCAGTACCAGGAGATCATTGTGTGTCATCTTTTTTTCTAGAGGACTTGTTTAGATATGCTAACAAATAATATTTCCAATCTGGCGCCAGAGTCATCCAGCCCAACTGTACACAGTAAAACTTGCCAGCTTGACTGTGATACTGACTTTAATGGGAAGCATCTCAGTTGCAAGAGGAGCTCAGTGGTAGGCAGTGATGGTCTGACTTTCCCACAAGTTGACATTGCATGGTGCTAGTGTGTTCTATATAACATGTATGAAAAAAAAGAAAGAAACATTGTGATTTCACACTCCCTCATTCTCTTTTTGAGGGAATACTTCATAAGATGGGAATTTAAATTTTAAGTCCCCCTCTTATAAATATTTTTAATTATTAGTGGTTTCTTCTTTCCAGTATGGTTCTTAAAGACACTGAGAGGGGTTACTATGTTTTCTTTTTCATGAGCACTTGCATATTTCCATTTATTTACAGAGCTTTGGGTCTTTTAACATGCAAGAATAAAGCATGAGCCTAGTTAAGTGCATTCTAGGAAAAAAACAGTTGCTAATAGATGACTTTTGTAAGACAGTGGCTGCTGCTACTGCTGCTAAGTCACTTCAGTCATGTCCGACTCTGTGTGACCCCATAGACGGCAGCCCACCAGGCTCCCCCGTCCCTGGGATTCTCCAGGCAAGAACACTGGAGTGGGTTGCCATTTCCTTCTCCAATGCAGGAAAGTGAAAAGTGAAAGGGAAGTCGCTCAGTCGTGTCCGACTCTTCACGACCCCATGGACTGCAGCCTACCAGGCTCCTCTGTCCATGGGATTTTCCAGGCAAGAGTACCGGAGTGGGGTGCCATCGCCTTCTCCGAAGACAGTGAACTAACTATTATTTACTGGAGAAGGCAATGGCAGCCCACTCTAGTACTCTTGTCTGGAAAATGCCATGAACAGAGGAGGCTGGGAGGCTGCAGTCCATGGGGTCACTAAGAGTCGGACATGACTGAGCGACTTCACTTTCACTTTTAACTTTGATGCACTGGAGAAGGAAATGGCAGCCCACTCAGTGTTCTCACCTGGAGAATCCCAGGGACAGGGGAGCCTGGTGGGCTGCCATCTGTGGGGTCACACAGAGTTGGACATGACTGAAGTGACTTAGCAGCAGCAACTACTATTTACAAACTGGCCAGATGGCCACAGAGCAAAGGCTATCTGATCAGGTTTTGAACCAGAAAAATTCGGAATCCAGCTTTCGGACTGGCTTATTTCTGCACAACTTACTATCCTTTTCCCAGGTATTTGCAGACCTTACTTTCTCTGCTGCTACCGTGCTGAATGGTCCAGGAAGCTGTCTTAGCTCAGATGGGGGCAGTTGGGGCTGGTGTGCTCATGTGGCCTGGTAGGGCAGGCAGAGGACTGGGTCCTGTGGAACTGCCAGAGCGGTGCTGTTCGTACACAGAGCTGCAGGGGGAGAACTTGCTGTTCAGGGAACCAGTTTTCTTTCTCTTTGGTTTTTCTTTTCATGTGCTAACAAAAACAAAAACACTTGATTTTTTTTTTTTTCTATTTTTTGTTCTCACACTTGTATGAGGTTTTGGTAAGGGTATAAAGGTCTAGTTTGGAAATTAATTTAGTCCATTGTCTTGCAGGCTCCAGTATTGCTAATGAGAAGTCTGTTTCTATTTTGATTCTGGGTCCTTTCTTTGTATGTCATGTATTTTGCCTCCCTGAGAGTCTGGTCATTCTCTCTAATCCCTTGATTTCTGAAATTTCATGATGGTTTGCTGGTAATTTCTTCAATGATTTTCTACTTTCTGCTTCCTCTTTTTGGAATTCCTTTTAATTGGATATGGGCTTCCCTTGTGGCTCAGCTGGTAAAGAATCTGCCTGCAATGTGGGAGACCTGGATTCAATCCCTGGGTTGGGAGGATCCCCTGGAGAAGGGAAAGGCTACCCACTCCAGTATTCTGGCCTGGAGAATTCCATGGACTGTATGTATAGTCCATGGGGCCGCAAAAAGTTGGACACAACTGAGCAGCTTTCACTTAATTTGATATGGTTGTTGTTTAGTCGCTAAGTTGTATCCAACTCTTTGCAACCCCATGGACTGCAGGATGCCAGGCTTTCCTGTCCTTTGTTATCTCCCAGAGTTTGCTCAAACTCATGTCCATTGAGTGAGTGATGTTATCTAGCCATCTCATCCTCTGTTGGCCTCTTCTCCTCCTGCTCTCAGTCTTTTCCAGCATCAGGCTCTTTTCCAGCATTAGGCTCTTTTCCAGTGAGTCTACTCTTTGCATCAGGTGGCCAAAGTGTTGGAGCTTCAGCTTCAGCATCAGTCCTTCCAATGAATTTCAGGGTTGATCTCCTTTAGGCTTGACTGGTTTGATCTCCTTGCAGTCCAAGTGACTCTCAAGAGTCTCTTCCAGCACCACAATTCAAAAGCATAAATTCTTCAGTGCTCAGCCTTCTTTATGGTCCAACCTCACATCTGTACATGACTACTGGAAAAACCATAGCCTTTACTAGAGGGACCTTTGTCGGTAAAGTGATCTCTGCTTTTTAATACAGTGTCTAGGTTTGTCATAGCTTTCCTTCCAAAGAGCAAGTGTCTTTTAAATCTCATTACTGCACTTAATGTCCACAGTGATTTTGGAGCCTAAGAAAATAAAATCTGTCACTGCTTATGTTTTTTCCTCTTCTATTTGTCATGAAACAGATGCCATGATTTTAGTTTTTTGAATGTTGAGTTTTAAATCAGTTTTTCACTCTCCTCCTTTACCCTCATCAAGAGGCTGTTTAGTTCCTCTTTACTTCCTGCCGATAGAGTGGTATCATCTGCATGTCTAAGGCTATTGATACTTCTCCTGGCAGTCTTGATTCCAGCTTGTGATTGATCCAGCCTGGCATTTCACATGATGTACTCTGCATAGAAGTTAAATAGGCAGGGTGACAGTATACAGCCTTATTGTACTCCTTTCCCAATTTTGAACCAGTCCATTGTTCCATGTCTGGTTCTAACTGTTGCTTTTTAAGTCACATACAGGTTTCTCAGGAGACAAGTAAGGTTGTCTGGCATTCCCATCTCTTTAAGAATTTTCCACAGTTTGTTGTGATTCACACAGTCAAAGGTTTTCATGTAGTCAGTGAAACAGAAGTAGATGTTTTTCTGGAATTCTCTAGCTTTTTCTGTGATCCAGTGAATGTTGGCAATTTGCTGTCTGGTTCTTCTGCCTGTTCTGAATCAAACTTGTACATCTGGAAGTTCTCCCTTCATGTACTGTTGAAGCATAACTTGAAGGATTTTGAGCATTGCTAGCATGTGAAATGAGTGTAGAAACAGAAGATATTAAGAACAGGTGGCAAGAATACACTAAGAGCTATACAAAAAAGATCTTCATGACCCAGATAACCACCATGGTGTGATCACTCACTTAGAACCAGACATCCTGGAATGCAAAGTCAAGTGGGCCTTAAGAAGCATCACTACGAACAAAGCTAGTGGAGGTGATGGAATTCCAGTGGAGCTATTTCAAATCCTAGAAGATGATGCTGTGAAAGTGCTGCACTCAACATGCCAGCAAATTTGGAAAACTCAGCAGTGGCCACAGGACTGGAAAAGGTCAGTTTTCATTCCAATCCCAAAGAAAGGCAATGCCAAAGAATGCTCAAACTACTGCACAATAGCACTCATCTCACACGCTAGTAAAGTAATGCGCAAAATTCTCCAATCCAGGCTTCAACAGTACATGAACTGCGAACTTCCAGATGTTCAAGCTGGATTTAGAAAAGGCAGAGGAACCAGAGATCAAATTGCCAACATCCGTTGAATAATTGAAAAAGCAAGAGTTCCCGAAAAACATCTGCTTTATAGACTACGCAAAAGCCTTTGTGTGGATCACAGCAAACTGTAGAAAATTCTTCAAGAGATAGGACTACCAGACCACCTGACCTCCCTCCTGAGAAATCTGTATGCAGGTCAAGAAGCAACAGTTAGAACTGGACATGAAACAACAGACTGGTTCTAAATCCAGAAAGGAGTACGTCGAGGCTGTATATGTCACCGTGCTTATTTAACTTCTATTCAGAGTACATCATGAGAAATGCTGGGCTGGATGAAGCACAAGCTGGAATTAAGATTGCAAGAAATATCAATAACCTCAGATATACATATGAAACTAGCCTTATGGCAGAAAGTGAAGAAGAACTAAAGAGCCTCTTGATGAAAGTGAAAGAGGAGAGAGAAAATGTTGGCTTAAAACTCAACATTCATAAAATGAAGATCATGGCATCTGGCCTCATCACTTCATGGAAAATAGATGGGGAAACAATGGAAACAGTGAGAGACTTTATTTTCTTGGGCTCCAAAATCACTGCAGATGGTGACTGCAGCCATGAATTAAAAGACGCTTGCTCCTTGGAAAAAAGCTATGACCAACCTAGACAGCATATTAAAAAGCAGAGACATTACTTTACCGACAAAGGTCCATCTAGTCAAAACTATGGTTTTTCCAGTAGTCATGGATGGATGTGAGTTGGACTGTCAAGAAAGCTGAGCGCTGAAGAATTGATGCTTTTGAGCTGTGGTGTTGGAGAAGACTGTTGAGAGTTCCTTGGACTGCAAGGAGATCCAACCAGTCCATCCTAAAGGAAATCAGTCCTGAGTGTTCATTGGAAGGACTGATGTTGAAGCTGAAGCTCCAGTACTTTGGCTACCTGATGCGAAGAACTGACTCATCGGAAAAGACCCTGATGCTGGGAAAGACTGAAGGTGGAAGGAGAAGGGGACAACAGACAATGAGATAGTTGGATGTCATTACTGACTTGATGGACATGAGCTCGAGTAAACTCGGGGTTCGGCGATAGACAGGGAAGGCTGGCATGCTGCAGTCTGTGGGGATGCAAAGAATCAGACATGACTGAGCAACTGAACTGAAGTAACATGTATGGGAAATCTTGTTGATACATATTAAACTCTGAACTTTAAAGGTAGAGCAAAGGCAAGTTTTAAAATATCCACAGGAAATTCCTGAGACTTGGCCATATATCAAACTGCCAATAGTTGTGGCATGTGGGCTTAGTTGCTTCGAGGCACGTGGGACCCTCCCGGACCAGGGATTGAACCCGTGTCTCCTGCATTGGCAGGCGGACTCTTGACTGCTGAGCCACCAGGAAAGCCCCGTTCTTAGTTTTGTTTAGTGTTGTGAGTTCTGTTTTGCTTTTAGTTTGGGTTTTTTATTTCTTTTTTGGTCATAAAGGAGTGTTGAGTTATGCCGAAGGTTTTTTCTGTCTATTCAGAGGAAGGATCATAGGTTTTGTTCTTCAACATTCTGTTAATTGACTTTCATATGTTAAATACATTTCTAGGATAAAAATACTTGGTTATAGTATACAACAATTGCTAATTCAGATTTTCTTCTTTTCTTGAATAAGTTTATGTAGTTTTTGTCTTTTTAGGAATTTTTCCATTTTACCTAAGTCATCTAGCTTGTTGGTATACAGTTTTTAACTGTATCCTTATAATTCTTAAATTTCTGTAAGGTTGGTAGTGATGGTCCCCTCTTTTAGTCCTGGTTTTAGTAATTTGAGTCTTCTCTTTTTTTCTTGGTCAGTCTGTTTTAAGTGTTTGTCAATTTTGTTGATCCTTGTTACTCTATTTTCTTAGTTTGGGTTGTTATAACAAAATACTATAGATGAGTGGGTTATGAACAACAGAACTTTATTTTTCACTGTTCAGGAGTGTGGAAGTTCAGGGCCTGGGTGCCAGCATGGTCTGATTGTGGTGAAGATTCTCCTCTGCTTGCTAACTGCCAACTTGTTGCAGCTACACATAGCAGAAAGAGGATGAGACAGCTTTCTGGTATCCCTTTTAAAAGGGCATCAGTCCTATTCATGAAGGCTTCACCCTCAATGCCAAGTTACCTCCTAAAGGCCCCACTTCATAAATGGTATCCCATCAAGGGTTAGAATTTCAACATATTTTGAAGAGACACAAGTATTCAGTCCATAACACTTACTAATGTCGGTTGTTGTTTAGTCGCTAAGTCATGTCTGATTCTTTATGACCCCAGGAACTGTAGCATGCCCAGTAGGACCTGTAATAATATTCCCTCTTTCTCTCCTGATAATGGTAATGTGTGTGTGTTTCTCTTTGAGTATGTGTGGGTGTATATATATAGGTGTGTGTAGGTATGGATGCATATATGTGTGTAAGGGTGTGCATACATATGTATATGCATACACATGTAGATATGTGTAAAGACACGATGGATTGTGTGGGATAAAAGATTCTAGAGGAATACACCAGGGATTTGGTAATGTTGGTTGCCCCTGGGGAGAGGAATTGAGTGGCAAGAGCCCCAGAGTAGGAAGGAGACTTTTTCACTGAGGTTTTTCTCTACATTTTGGTTTTTGTAACCATGTGACTGTTATTACCTATTCAAAATTTAAAGTGTAAATTTTTTTAAAAAGTTGCTGAACCAGGGAAGATATGTCTGTGTTAGAGGCCCCTGTCTGTCTGCTCCCTGAGGTTCCTGACTCCGGTCCATTGTTTTCTTCCTCCCTTCGTGTTTTCTCTTTCCCTTTTCTCTTCTGGAATGATCCAGTCAAGGATCTGACTGCCATTTCAGGGTGCAGGTTCTGACCCTCCTTCCCTGTCTTTGAATGATAAAACTCCTCTCTCCGGTCTTCTACAGAGCGACCTGCTGGCTGGGCTGAGTCTGTCATTGAGGAAGACACATCTGAGTCTGAGCCAGACGTCCCCAGGTAATTTTCTTCCATTTCCCTCTGCTTGCATGCCAGCTCCACTGAGGTGTATTAGAGAGGCTCCTTTTGGCTTTCCTGGGCCTGATTTTGGGGAACGCTTTGCTGAGCTTTCTCTTCCCCCTAATACATGATAAGGTTATGGAGGAACATACAGGTGTGAAGAGGCCAGAGGCGACCCACCCAGGTTCTTAAAAATGAAAACCCCGTGCACGTTTCCTTAGGGAGTAAGGCCTCACAGAAGAGCCTGCTGACCCACAGACAAAGGCACATGAGGTATATATACTTCACCAGGTGGCAAGAGGAGGGTCGGGGATAAGGAGCATCAACAGGGCTGAATATAAATGTGTCTGTTTCTAGGCTGGTTTTAGCTAAGACTCTCTGTCTCTGGTTAGCATGGGAAGGAACTTGCTGAGATTGAGTTATTTGGGCTCATCCATTAAAAAGCTTTATAAAATCCACAGAGAAGTGATCTTGGGAGAAGTTCAGCAGTGTTTGCTGACTGGTTATCGCCCCCTCCACCCCTGTAGGACTGTGGGCACCATCCGGCACTGCCTACACCTGACCTCGGTGTATACTCATTTCCTGCCCCAGCATGGCCGCCCAGAGGTCACCACGATGCCCCTGGGTCTGGGAACGACAGTGGATTACATCTTCTTCTCAGCTGAGTCCTGCGAGAATGGGAACAGAACTGGTAAGCCGGTGGATCCTGGATTCCCAGACGCCACCCCCAAGAGTCTCTGGGAGCTGATGGTAGGTCAGGCATCTGATCACATGACTTGGGCTGCTGCGACCTGCCTGGCAAAAGGGCAGATCTCAGACCTGCCTGACGCTGGTAATCCTCATCGTACTTCCCTTAGGCCCTTTACCCGGCTTCTCTCTTTATCTTTGTAGCAGAAGAAGCCATCCCTCCTTTCTCAAAATAGAGCACCTGGAGGTGATTGGATTTGTTCCTTGGCAGCTGGCTAGTGAGGGTCTTGGTGAGGTTAGAAACCCAGTTTCTTGTCTTCTCGCCCCTCACTGTAGTCACACTGTGGCAGTCTGTCAGCCCCACGCCTATTTTCTTTAAAGCACGTCTTTTACAGTGTTTGGATTTTATGTTTAAAAATCAGATTTTACATAGAAACTCTGGGTTTCCGACTTCTCTCAATCAGTCAGAAGGTCTTGTAATGCTGGGCTTGGAAGTGCATTCTCTAGTTTGCTACAGCCCCCGAATGCATTTGCTCCGTTCACTGACATATTATGGAGCGTCCAAGAGGCCACAGGAGGTGAGAGGGAGGGTGGGCGGCTGAGAAGATGCAACATCTTAAAGGTGAAGCTCCCGCAGGCCCCTTCCTGCCCCGGACATGTGGTGGTGGCCGCATCGCCCACCGGCCTCTGCTCTGTGCTCCAGATCGCAGGCTGTATCAGGATGGAACCCTCAAGCTCCTGGGCCGGCTCTCGCTCCTCTCTGAAGAGATCCTCTGGGCTGCCAACGGCTTACCCAACCCCTTCTGCTCTTCAGACCACCTCTGCCTACTGGCCAGCTTTGGGATGGAAATCACCGCCCCATGATGGGCTCCCAGGGGAAGAGCGCTTCTTCTCTTCCAGAAGAGCTCACTGGATCAGAGACTGTGGAAATATCCCACGCTTCTGGAAACTTAGATCCAAGAAACTTAACGTCCCCTCCCCGCCCCCTCCTCGTTCCCTTCTCTCCCACGGTTAGATTTTCTCCAGGCCTGTCACATTCTCTGCCTGTGGTCCTTGCCCTGCCCCAGCCTCTTCCTAATCCTGTGCCACATGAGGGGGTGGCCCCGGGAGAGGCACAAGCAGGGGGTCCCCCCTTCCCTCCATGTATCCAGCGCTCCCCACTGATTTTTGATTACCAGGGTTGCGGGAGCTACTGATCTCCTTGATGTATTTGTTTACAGGCCATTTCTTGGTGGTGCCTTCTGACCCGACCCTCTCCCTGCCTGAGACCCGTGGGTTCAGCCCTCCTGCAAACACACACATATTGAGACGTACTCTTCTGTGCGGTCACGCCTGTCTCTGACCAACCTGCTTGCCACACTGGGGCCGTGGGTCACGGGCCCTGCTCTCCCTTTATCTTGTGTTTCATTAGGCATTTATCCGGCCAACCAGGGGGTCCTCTCCATCAGGGCTCTGGAACAAGTGGGCCCCGCAGACTTGGGTGCACTTCCGGTCTTTGCAGCCTCTGAGCCTCCTGCCCAGAGTGCCCCACTGGCCTGCGTGCTTCCCCCAGGGCTTGTCCTTTTCCCCAGGCTGCCCTGTGGCGGGTGGAGGGTCAGTGGACAGAAAGAGCGATTCAAGGTTCAGAGCGCCTCAAGGCGGAGGAGAAAGAACTGTCAGGAAACTCTGGTCTCTCTGGAGGACCGGGGTGAGGGTGGGAGTCCCGGAGCGGGAGAGCACGCAGCGGACTCGAGACTTCAGGGACTTGCCCCCTTGCCTCACACACCTCAGCTGCAGCTCTCTGTTCCTCTCCTCCCCCTGCTTTTTACTGTTTGCTGCCTACCACATTCCCTTCCCTTTTTTTGCCCCTAGAAAAAAGCCCAAGATTGAGCCCAGGCCAAGCCTTCTCAGTAGAAAAGCGGCCTTGGGCACAAGTGGCCCGAGACCCGGACGTGGCGGTGCCTGAGGGTTTGCTCCAGCTGGCCGGGCCTCCGCTGCTCGTTGTCTCTGCTTTCCATCTCTCTGGCCCGTTCAGGGGGCTCCCTCGCCCACGCGAGTCACCTGCAGTTCTCACCTTCATTGCTGGGCATGGCGTGGGGTGTTCTGGCTGGCTCCTCCTCACACCTCCCGTCACTCAAGAGTAGCTGCTGCTGGCCCTGCAGATGTGGCCCCCAGAGTGGGACTGGAGGATGTAGCAGAGAGAAGCTAAAGTTAGGGACAGTTAGCCGAGGTTCACATTTTCTCCTTTGTTTTTTTTGAGAGCCAAAGACCCAGCTTGGATTCTGCTGCTGCATTCATGGTTATAAGCTTTCCATGCCTCGGTTCTGGGGAATTTATCTCTGTGTGTATATTTTTAAGCATTGTTTCCTGGGTACTGGGCATGTGCCTGTCTGAGCCCCAGGCCCATCTGTCCACACCCCACCATCCATTCTGTTTCTTCCTGGACATCTGAGGCGGTCTCCTTGGTTCCTAGAACTAGGGGCCCGTCAGCTCTTCTCTTCTGCCAGGCAGTGTAGTTTAAAAATGGCTAAAGATGGCAGAGGGCAGGAGCTTGATAGATAATCTCCTTGTTTTCTTACTTGTTTCTGTTTTGGAAATGAAAGGGGGGTTTAAATGGTCATTGGAATTCTCTTTTCCAAATAAAGGTTTACCTTTTCCCCCCAACTGTTGGTTATTTTATTAGGATCCCCAAGGGCATGGGGGAAGGGAAGGCCTGGAGAATGAGCTGGGCAGAGAGCAAGAGATTGACCTGGGCTGGGGCCTCTAACCCTACATCTAGACCACAGAAAAGGGTTGTCATCTCCCCTAGGTAACTGAGTGGATGCCCACTGCTCTGAGGCCTGTGGGAGGAACAGGGCCTGCGTGCAGCCTCCTGTCCAGACCTTCAAAGGGTGCAGCTCTCCATCCTCTCCCAGCTCGAGGAGAGTGGTCCATTCAGCTGCTTTCATTCTTATTCCATCTGCTGCCCTTGTCCCTCCCCCTAGTCCAGGCAGAGGAGGGTCTGTGGATAAAAGCAGGACGAGAGAAGCGCTTTCCCTGGTCAAAGCTGTGGCAGCTGCATGAGGCATGATGCGCATGGCCGATGCCTCTCGCGGCGTTCTATTTCTGATCATCTTCTCTTCCCTTTTCTGGAGCCAGGCCTGAGCTGTAGGCCATCTGTTGCCGAAAAGCTGTCCCTCCTTTACCAGGCCCCACTCCTCTGGGACTTCTGTCTTCCCCTGGCCTCCTCACGCAGCCCTTGTGCCTGTGGGGAGAAGCCCTGAGGCCAGGTGGGGTTTAACTCCTCACCTGAACAGAAGCCCAGGCTCTACAACTTTGAATCAGTACCTGAGAATCTGTTACTTAAAGCTCCCCGGGCACCAGTGGAAACACCTGGGTTACGATTCAGCAGAAAGAGAACTTAGCCAGGGATTAGGAGCACCGCCTGTCATCTTGGCCTGGTCGCTCAGTGGTTGTGGGTAAGTTAACCTCTCCCTGTGTTTCAGATACCTTGGTGAAATGGAAATTAAAGTAGTATTGTTTTCCACTTGTCAGGAATTTTCAGATCTGAAGTTCCATTGTTTGAAAGGATTCTAGGAACCCCAGAGTAGTATTGGTAATTGCAGTAATTGGTAATTATCGGTAACAGTTGGGAGTTAAGGATGGCCAGTTTCCCCTAGGCAGTCTGGACAGTGCATGGGCTCAGAATTATTTTATAGCTCCCAAGCTCTGAGGCGCCTCCCCAGGACTCCTTTCCTGGCCTGCAGGGCTACCCCGCGGTGACCTGGATTTACGCAGCATCTGCATGGCCCGTTGATTTAGGGCTTTCAGGGCGCTTCCCTCTCCACGATCAGCAGACAACACTGCAAGGTGGCAGTTCAGGGGCGCAGGTCCTGCCTTTACATCTGAGGAAGCAGAGATCGCAAAGAGGGAAACTGAGACTCCGCTTTGCTTGATTTCTTGCCACCCAGCTCCTCAGAACACAGCCTCTTTTGGAAGTAGGAGGGCCAGGTTGTCTCCTAAGGCAGACGTGGGAGGTTCTCGGAGAAGGGAAGCGACCACTCAGTCCATTGCTGGCTTGTCTTAAACCCTGTTTTTTCTCTCCTTCCCCAGGTGTAGCTACTCACCAGAGGGTTGTTTCTGATTGGTTACTTAAGGCAAAGCGTGGCTTCCCTTCCCCTGTTGGGGGAGCAGGCGGGGGCCTACCTCCTCTAGTTCCCCCGCCACGGCTCCCTATGTTTAGGGAGAGAGCTGCCCCAAGGCCCTACACTTCCGCACTCGTCTCCCTGCACCTCTCCCATCGTTTCTCTCCCCAACAAACGGGCCTGGTAGGGTGAGCTCTCCTGGATTAGGAGGCTGTGACCTTAAGGTACGTCAAAGGGAAAACTGCCTTCTGCCCCACCCCTCGTCAGTTACCATGCCCGTAAGGCCGGAGTCCTCACACAGCTAGCGTGGAGGTTCCACACTTAACCTCCTTCCAGGTCTCGTCTTTCCCACGACAAGGACCGCACATTCCCACGTGGGCTGCTCAGCGTGCAGCCCCCCAGGCCAGCTGAGGTGGCCCCTCTCCACCACCTGCCAGGCCTCAGTGGGCCCCTCACCCCTTGGCAAACACTGTAGGGGTTAGCAGGCAGCCCGCATGGGGGCTGGTCGACTTGGTCTTTGGTGTGACCAGCACCCTGTCACCACTGCCCTCCGCAGTCATGGTCAGGATCCTTGTCAGATCTTGGCAGATGGGGGTGCAGAGCTTCAACCTCTTCACGTCCCGGGCTCTGAGAAGTGCCACCTGCATTCAGAGGTCCAACCCACGATAGTCACGTGCCTAAATTAGGCAGGCACGTGCTGCGAGCTTGAAGCAAACGGAGCAGCAGGAAATGTGGTCATCTTCCCAAGAGGCTGGCTTCTGGTCCTCTCGGGAGTCCGTGACGGCACTCAGCTCTGAGTCAGTTCTAAGAAAGTGGCTGCGCAGTATCCACAGTGAGCCTGGCTGACTCACGACCGACTCGGCTCAGCACTTAATCCAGCCCCTGTACGTACAAGAGCAGTCCAGGGGCCCACAGTGTATGAGCCCATGTCACTGAAACCCACCCACAAGGCCCTTTACCAGCTGGACTTGAATATGTACATTTCACGCACTGCCTTTTCTGTGAAGGGGGTATAAGCAAGTTATTTACAAACTCTGGTTACCTTTATTGAAAGGCTCTTTTTTTGGTATCGTTTAAGCTGGATTTAAATGATCCTGTAAATAACTACCTCTTTCTAATGGTGTACAGTCCAAGCCCTTCATGGATTCCAACAGGCCACTTCTCTTCCCAGTGGCCACACCTCACCACAAGGCTCCTGAAAGTGAGGGAGTCTTGCTGTGCTAGACCACATGTCTCATTAGGGCTTTTTGGGGATTGGCTGGGATAAGAAGTAGGAAATACGCTCTCTTTTCCTAAGCCTAGGGTTTCATTTCAAGCTGAACGAAAGGAGAGCAGAGAAGTAGGGAGCAAGGGTGAAAAGATGCCTCTGTGCACGTCAGGTTTCAATTGTCTGGACTTAAAGCATGGGAAGAGGTCCAGGGCTGGACGGACAATGCAGAGGAAGAAGGGGTAACAGGTAGAACCAGGGGTGTTTTCCAAAGCTGTCTTTAACCACCATAGGTTCTGCACCGGTGACTGTGATGAGAAGGGACGTGAGATCCCCGTTGCTATGGTTTTCTGAAATAGCCTCCTCTCCCAGGAGAACACCCAGCCTTCCTTCTTGGTGGACGGCTGGGGACTAGGAGAGGACAGCCGGGCTCTGGAATGCGCCTGGGATCTCCAGGGGGTAGAACTGGCTGTATGAAGGAGAAAGGGCTTCTTTTACAGCCAGCAGAAAAGATCTCCCAGATGAAGGGTAAAGGGCCGAGTGGCTTCAGCAGGCTGAGGGGTGTGACAGCCTGGGACCCAAGAAGTTGTATCATGACTGCTGGGGCTGCGAGGTGTCCTGATGACTGGTTTGGGGCTTCCCTCAACCTCCGGTCAGGTTCTCCCCCCGCCCCCCTGGAGCTGCTGTGGCTGACAGTGGCGGGTGGGGCAGCTGCAGCCCCAGCTCCTAGAGGGAAGAAGACAAGGCGTACAGGCTGTGGTCTCTGCCCAGCCCACACAGCCGAGCTGGGGGAGACTTTATTCTTTTCAAGGAAAAAGTGAGAACAGGAATGAACGAAGTGTAAAAGGGAAAGGGGGAGGGAGGCAATACTGATATGAGAAGAACAGCAGAGTCCAGTACAGCTCGGCAGCCGACACCATCACCAAGCCCCAGGCCAAGCGCCCGATCTCTCCTCATCAGACTTGGAAGAAAAAGGGAGACTTGGGACTCTGGAGCACCAAGAGTCGGGGTGGGGGCAGCACCTCGCCAGCCCTGCCTGGTCGGGGTGAGACCTCCCCTCCCGCCGCACGCACCTCCCTGCTCTTCCCTGGTTTCTCAGTGGGATGAGGGAGGTGGGGAGTTTTAACACAGCGGGGCTCTGGCACTCAGAACACAGTCCATAGGCTAGGCCCCCAGCTCACACTTCCCTTGTACTTCGAGGCCAGAGGGTGGGCCTGGGGGAAGCCAGCAAAGCTAAGCTGAAAACCGCCCAGGCAGGGGCCCAGGCACACAGGCCTCTGGGCACGCTTCTGGTCAGAAGGAGACCCGGTCCCTGGGCCCGGAAGTCAAGTCCAAGTTGGAAGCGGCGGGGTAGGGGGAGATGGTGTGAGATGACCCAGGGCCAGAAACCAGTCGTGGCCAAACTTGGGCTCTCCCTGCAGCTCAGAACCCTGGCTCTAGGCTTCGTCATGGCACCTAGGGGTGGGAGGTGCAGCTCTCCTCCGTACCTGGCCACGCTCAGGATGGGGTGGCTGCTGAGAGGGGCCAGGGGATGGTGACTCTGCTGAGGCCACGAGAGGGAGAGGACCGGCAGGTGTGAGTGGGTGGGACACAGCTGGAAACCCAGGTTCCCAGTGTTTTGACCCGGCAGCCCACACAGGGTACAGGCAGCCCGGCCTTGGGGAGTAGTCACTATCCCGCTGTGCCAGCCCACCTTCATCACACAGCTTCCTCTGACCTCCCCTGACGCCTCCCCAGCCATGAGCCCCAACCCCCAGGGACAGAGGAGCCCACACTGAGTGCTGGGAGGCAGCCCTGAGTCTGGAGGAGCTGGGCCTGGTCCCTCATGGGAAGTGAGATGAGGTGATGCTGACGAGGTGACTAAGGCCCCAAGTCCCTGCCCTCTGCCTCCCCAGAAACTCTGCAGCCAGGCTGGCCCTGCGCGGAGCAGAGCCTGTGTAAACACACCCAGGAGGGGAGGAGGGCTTGCTACATATGTAAAATGTGTTAAAAAATAAATTGAAAAAAGCACCACTGTGTCCTGTGGGTGTCCACAGGCCCAAGGTCTCAGCGAGGAAACGGGCAGGGAGTGCTAAGGGCTTCTCGGTGGGGGCGCCAGCTCCCTACCCCGCAGACAGCAGCTGGGGCTACGTTCTGCTTCCTTCTCCCCAAGGGGCTTGGGAGGGAGCTGGGGGACCAGAGCACCCCGTTGGGTTCCTGTGCCAGAAGCAGCTCTCCCCCACGCCTCCCTGACCCCAGCAACCCCTGACGTCTCACCCTCAAGCTCTGTGGTTCACCTGCTGGGTGGACATCACAAGGCACCCGCCTCCACACCCACAAAAGACCCTGTTTTCAGCTTCATGCCTCCCAAATGGATCCCTCTCTGCTCCAGGTGAAGGTGTGAATGTGGGGGCCCACCCCCCGCTTCCTGAAAACTAGGATGGGATGGGAGGCTGAGTTGGGGCTCACAGTGGCCCCCAGACTGCTCTGGCTGTGATGTAGCCCGGCAGGCAGCTTAGGCACCTCGCCAAGGGCCCATTGAGCCAGGAGGAACCCAAGGGAGTGAGCAGCTGGCTTCTCTGCCTGGCCTGACTCTGGGCCAGGAGCTGCTGGTCTGAAGAGCTGCCAGCCTGGGGCCTCTCCTGTGGGCACCCGCGTCAGCAGACGCATCCTGTCTCCGTCTCTCCCTTTCTTGGCTCCTCAGGCCTCATCCATCTCCCCAGCAGACTGAGAATGGCACTGTTTCTATTCCATTCCACCCCCTCTTCCCTGGTGGCTCAGACAGTAAAGCATCTGCCTACAATGCGGGAGACCTGGGTTCGATCCCTGGGTAGGGAAGATCTCCTGGAGAAGGATAATGGCCTTCCACTCCAGTATTCTTGCCTGGAAATATCCCACCACAGAGGAGCCTGGCGGTTGCAATGAGTCCCTGGGGTTGCAATGAGTTGGACACGACTTAGTGTCTCTGGTCTGCAGGGAGAGTGGAGTGGGAAGGAGGCAGCTGCCCTTTGGGGAGCAGCCGCTCTGGCAAGGATGCTGCCTTGGTCCAGCCTGCTCTGGGACGCCTAGAACTTCTATCCCTTCCATCTCCATGCCATCTCAGTGCATCCATCTCCCTAGCCCAAGCTCTTGCTACTTTCTTTAAGATTACAGACGGTCATCCTTTTTCAGGTTAGGCTTTTAAATTTTCTGAGTTGATTGCCACCATTTAAAAATATACATATTTCACATAAAAATTCAGAGTTCTGCAATGAAAAAACATCTGGCCATCTAGTATGCAGGGCCTGCCTTTAGACCTGCTGAGCAGCAGGGGCTGAGGCTGCGCCTTCTTTAGTTGGCCACAGTCCCCACCCAGCCCTGCAGCCCTCCTTTTCAATCAGCTGCTCTGCCCTGGGGGAATCTGAGTTCACAACTCGGGGCTCTGTGGTCTTTCCTCTTTCAGAGCTCAGTCAGGCCCTCAGTCTCTAGGCAACCTTATTGACAGTTGCCTCTCAGTGTTAAGAAACCTTAATGGTCATCTCCTCCAGTTATCCTTCCGTAACCTAATCCGGTCTATAGCTTTCTAGGTGACAAGCAACCATCTAATCTTTGCTTGAATACCTCCAGCAACGGGGAACTCACTACTCCCCAAGGTTCTAAACTCTCCCTCACCTTCTTTTCTCACTTACACTCCCCAGTTCTTGGGCTCTGCCTCTCCCCAGTGGCCACATTGCACCCTTTGCCTCCCACCTCTGCCGTTGCTTGAGCCTCCAGAACCTTTCTCCAGTTCCGCCAACTTCTCTCCACAACCTTTTCCTTGTCCGCCAGGCAGACAGTGCAGACTCCAGCAGCTCAGGCCTTTCCTCAGCTGCCTCATGCCCCAGGCCAGATCATCGCTGGGCCCTCCACACCTAACCTAGGCTGCTGAATAGGGGAGCGGGGCTGGGATACAGGCCTCCGTGGCCTGGTCTTCATTTCCCTAGCAGGGGCTGAGGTAACAGGAAGGGGGAGCAGTCCCTGGGGTTTCCCGACCCAGGCCTGAGGGTCCCATCCCGTCCTCAGCCATGGTTCCTGGACCCACCAGGTCTGTTCAGATCCCCACAGTCACGACGAGCCCAGTGCCTCTGGGCCCCCGGCCAAGCCCGGCCCCTTTGCAGGGAGGCCCCAGCTGCAGCAACAAGCAGACCTGGGCTGAGCAAGGGGGCCAGGGAGGGGTCTGGGAACTCTCCCCCAGCAGCTCTCTCCCAGGCTCTCTTCTAGCACATCCCAGCACTGGGCGCTACCACTGGGCAGTGTCCACCCACACAGCGTTGTCCGTGGGGCTCCAAGGGCCCTCCTGGGCCGCACACTCTGGTTCTTGGGGCACACGGGGACTGTGCTAAGCTCCCGATATGGACCACGCAGACCTTTCTCGGGGTGCCTCCTACCCTGCTTTCGTTTCCCTGGGTCATGACGCTGCCAGGGCAGCCAGGACTGGAGAAACATCGCTCCCCTATCCTGCCATGGCCTGAGCGGAGCTGGGAGGTTTCCCACGGGGAGGATGGACCCAAAGCCCAGACACACGGCCAGGGGTACCAGCCAGAGCCAGCAACCCCTCCTCCCTCAGCCCCATGACACTTAGAATCTTCTAAGCACTGGCCTTCCGGCCACTGGCCAGATCCACTAGTTTTTAAGTTTTTTTTTTTTCCCAATACTTTAAATTTCAGGTTATCAAGTTAAAACCTCAGAATTCAACTCTTCACTGCCTCTTGGTCCACAGGTAGAGGGCCTGGCCCAGCGGAGGGACAGCAGCTTGGAAGGCTGAGCTGGGACACGCTTGCCCCGTCGTCAGCCTCGCGTTCCCCAGAAGCGAGGCTGGTCTGGCTGGAGGATGCTGCTCCCCCGGGAAGTGGGTGAGGCAGGGGGCGCTGCCACCCGCCTCATACCCGGATCTGGTACCCATTGAGGTCTGGCATGGCTTTGGCTCTGAAGGCTTCTTCTCACCGGAAGGCCTGCAGGGAGGAGAGAACAGAGGAGGGGGAAGGGGTGAGCGGCCCCTTCAGGAGGTGGGAGAGCGGGAACCAGGGGTGGCTGCTCCCCACTCCCGCCTCCCCATTCTCCAAGGTGTCCCAAATGCAGGAACAAGGGTCCCCGCAGAAGTCCGTTTCTGGAAATCCCCAACCCCCCTTGCGGGCCTGACTGTGGGCCCCACACTCTCTCAGAAGCTACTGCTCTTCACTGAGGTCAGAGACTCTGGGTGCAGGTTAAGTGATGAAGTAACTGAATCCCTGTGAGGGACCCTGTGTTCTCTCAGAGCCTCCCAGGTCAAAGTGAAGGAGGCTGGCTATGGGAGGCAGCAAGGTGCCCCTGATACCAGAGAGGTGTCCCCAGAAAAGTGAAAAAGTAAAGTCACTCAGTCGTGTCCAACTCTTTGGGACCCCATGGTCTTCTCTCCATGGGATTCTCCAGGTAAGAGTACTGGAGTGGGTTGCCATCTCCTTCTCCAGGGGATCTTCCTGACTCAGGGACTGAACCCGGGTCTCCTGCATTGCAGGCAGACGCTTTACCATCTAAGCCACCAGGGAACCCCATATAACCTGGAGGTGTCTCCAGAATGACCTTTAAAGCAAGAGCCACACTGACACAGAGGAGACAAATCTGACGAGGCTGCCGGGTGCTTTATCAGAGTGCTTCTGCCGACCAGTCACAGGCAAAACCCAGACTCTCATGGGGGCAAAGGTTACGCTCAAAGCCACCCACCGGCTGCCATCTGAGGTTAAAACCTTTTCCAGCAATATTCCTGGAAGAGCTCACTGTTGGCTGGGCCCCACGCTTCTCCCATCCCTCCCCCAGAGCCCATTCTGCAGCTCTGCGTTGTGGCCTTGGACCTTCCCCCGTGGGCCTCCTACCCACATAGGGTAACCGGTGGGTCAGGGATGTCCTTCTCCCTGGAGAAATGGCTGTTTCAACATATGAACAAACCCACCCTCCCAGGTTCCCTCCAGTGGGGCGACAAAGAGAAGGGTGGGAATGCGAAGAGCCTGAGGGGAGATCAGAGGGAGGGGAAGATGAATGGAAAGGTTGAAGCCTTTTTCTGCACCTCCCCGCCCCCAACTCCTCCAGGAAAGGGAAAACCCAGGGCTCACCGCCTTTCGCTGCGGCTGTTCCTGCGGTGGGGGCTGGACTGGCCCCGCTGTGGGGAGGACACATCCTTCTTCCGGTCCTTGGTGGGAGACGGAGGGCCAGTCCCTTTGCCAATCTGGGTGGGGAGGAAGACACACAGACCTGCTCTAGGACTGCCCCAGAGTCTGTCCTGTCCTGACGGAGCCAAAAGCCCCAAAGCTGCTCTGGGCAGAGCCCAGGAAGCCTCAAGCCCTGCTCTGCCCTGTCTCAGGGTCTTCCTGAACCTGTTTCCCAGGCGCTAAAGCGGCCAGGGCCTTGGGGGTTCCACAGCAGGGCAGCCCAAACTCCATGAGCCCCTGAAACAGCATGGACATGGACGGCAGTGACTGGGGAGGGTTCATGGTGGCCCCTGAGAAAAGGGGCATTTCCTCAGGCCAGGCAGAGGGGCCAGCCGGAGAAGCAGCCCGTGTCTGGGCTTGGGGCTGGGAGCCTATAAGACCCACAGGTGACACTGGTTATCTCCAGTTAATCAGAAGCTCAGACTAGTGGCTACATCTCTGATGAAAGGGAATAAAGGAGGTGGGGGGAGCAAGTGAACTTAGGCGACACAGTCCCTTTGAGCTGAATTTTCAAAACGTGGAGTATACAGGACGGGTGCTGGAGGCAGGTGCAAGTAACATGGGAAGTCTTAAGCACCAAACAGATTGGAAGACACAGCACTCGAAGTTAGGTAATACTGGCTCCAGCTCTAGATCCAACCTGCTCCCCTGAAGGTGCAGTGACACTTGAGCAGCTGAGCACCCAGACTTCCACAGGGGAGGGACAGGGGGAGGACCAGCTCAGGAGGGGAGGAGGGCAGGCTCCGAAAGCAGAGGGGTCACCTGCAGCTGCCGTGGGGAAGAAAGCACTGAAGCTGTCACCCCAAGGTCTTGGTCTGGGGACTGGCAGGGCAGGGTGGCCAGGACTCCTGAAAGCACCTGTGACGTGCCGGGGTTCCCCATCCAGACTGAGCCCCACATCCATCTGCTGCCCACAGGCTGCAAGCAAGCCTCTGGGCTCCCTGCACCTAAGTGTGCTCCCCCTGCCGGCTGCAGCCCTCCTGGGATCCTGGGGAGCAGCAATGGGCGTGAAACTGCTGCGGTCATGGCTGTGGCCCCAGGCTGCCAGGAGAGGCAGAGTGCAGAGCTACAGAGACTGGGCAAAGGGGAGGGGGCAGCAGGCCCCACAGAAGGCGCCCCCAAGTCCAGGGGGACAAACATCTCAGCAGCTCAGCCCACTACTCTGGGTCCAGCAGCTCCCCACCATGAACCCTGCTCACTGCAGCCGGGCAAGAGGGAGAAGGAGCCGTCCCTCCTTGTCTCCCCAGAATCTGACCTGCTCCTCTTTTCTGACTTCCTCCCTGGGGCTGGGGTTCAAGAGTCGGGATGACAAGGGTGATGGAAGCTGCTGCTGGCCCACACACTACCACTCCCTCCAGACAGGCCATGACTCCCCACCAGCCTTGACTCGCAGCCCCTCCACCTGGATGGCAGCACCTCTGCCCAGGCCCAAACCCAGCTCCCCTGCGGCCTGACCAGAGTCTCCTGGGGGCTGCCCACCTGAGCCGGCTGTCTCATCAGCAATGACCTTTGAGTGAAGCCCAGAAACTTCCTACCCTCACCTGCCTCCACCTCCTCCCAAGAAGGTGGGGTGGGGATGGTGGGTTGGGAAGGTGGGGGAGGAAGAGGGGACTTCCCTGGAAGAGTGAGCCTCTAGGAAGCGGCATCTCCACCTCTGCCCTTCCACCCTCAGCCCTACATTTCCATTGCCCCCCATCCCTTCCATCCTCGTCCCTGCCCTTCCGCCCCTGCCCCCTGCCCTTCTCCCTCCCCTCCATTCCTGCCCTTCCACCTCCACCCCCGCCCAGGCCCTGGGTGCCCGGGGCTGG
>SJXQ01005023.1:118354-133088 GCA_006408695.1 Aepyceros melampus
AGCGTTGCAGGGTGGGCATGCTGTTGGTGAGGTAACTGGCCGTGCCGCTGCAGCTAAGGAAACGGCTAGAAGCAGGGGCGGGGCGACCCCATCCCACCTACCCAGCCCGGGAAGGCTGTGTGAGCCGCCCCGGACCCCAGCTCCCCAGTGCAGACGGCGGGTGTTCCTCATCCACATCCTGCCATCAGGCTTGGGCCCAGCAGACAGTAGGCGCTCAGTGAACTCAATCTCTAGGGTCAGGGTGCTCAGTGATTACCGGCTGCTGCCATGACGTCAAGCAGCGCTCACCAAGTAACAGTGAGCAGGGCACCTTGAACTGCCGGGCCTTCCAGAGTGGTGGGGTGAAGGAAGGGTGAGAGAGGCCCTCTGTCCACCAGCCTGTCTGTCTGTCTGTCTCCCCCTCACTTCCCTCCTCCCCTCTGTCGCCACACAGCCCTCTTCACCCCTGCCCTCCTCTCACACGTGCTGATACACACGCATGCATCACAGACGCACAGACAACCCTGTTCCTTTTCTCTCACTCCCCCCCCACCCCTCCATGGGTAGATACCATGCCTGCTGCTCTTCTGATAAAACCAAGGTTGCCGGTGGCCTGGGAGGCTGTCAGCTGTCCACTCCAACCTCCACGGAGGACCGCCTACACCAGCTCTTCTCTCTGGCTGCTCCTCGGGCCCTGCTGGCTCCTTCTCAGGCCTCAGGCTTGGCTGGGACCCCTGACCTCCCTTCCTAAAGCAAGTCTGCTCTACTTATATTCCCCATGGCACATCACCACAATCTGTGATTATTTTTCTTATTTCTTGGTTTACTTGCTTACTTTTTGTCTCCCTGGCTAGAATGTAAACTTTTGAGAATGAGGACCACCTTGTCTGTTTTTTTTTTTTTTTTGCTGTATCTCTGGGGCCCAGCACAGAGATGGCACATGACAGGCACTCAAAACTCCTTTTTGAACAAATGGGGAGAATGAGATGAACAGGATAAAAGCTTGGTGTACAGACCAGATAGACACTGTGTCCAGTGTCCAATGTGCTCCTGGTCATTTAACTGTATTAACTTGTGGGATGGCATTCCCATTGTCCCCTTCTGCAGAGGAGGACTCCGAGACTCAGAGATGCTAAGGAACTTGTTTGAGGCCACAGTGAGGATAGCAGAGCTAGGATTCAGGTCCAGGTTGGCCTGAGCCTGCAGTCTGCATGCAGTCACTGCCATGCTTACCAGGCCTGACTCCTTGCAAGCAAATGACTGGGAGCACAGATGAGCCAGCTGCAGGCTCTGAGTGCAGTGAGGATGAGACCAGGAACAGACTTAGCTCAGAGCGCACCACGTGTTCAGGAGGGAGCCATGTTCAGGGAGCCCCCTGATCCTACTCAGAGAAGCTGTGCTCCTGGCCTGTGAGTGTTGTCGTCTTCTCCCTGACCTGTCTGAGCAAGCGATTCCTCCCTGTTCCATTAGCACCTGCCCCCTCACCCTGCTGGGCACAGGGACAGCAGGGTGGTGTCCTGTCCAGATGAGAGGCTACTCCTATTTTCCTCCTGCCCACAAGCCACCAGGTAACCCCTGGAAGGCCTCTGGGATCATGTGATCCCATCTGGACCAGCTTCTCTGTGTGCTCATGGGGAGGGGAGCAAGATCTCTCTCCTACAAGGGGGTGGGAACTTCCACTTTGGAGCGTGGTCCTGAAGGAGAAGCAAGTGTGGAATGGTAAAGGAGGCACTGGCAGCGGCCTGGAGTCCTTGGGCTGGCCTCACACTCGTCCCAGCAGAGAACCCTTTGGACAGGGCAATGCTGGTGGGTCTCTTTGGGCAGCAAAGGACTGCCACAAAGAGATTAGCCCTTAGGGAGGAGGACTGGGGCCACCCCTGCAGTCTCTTTGTACAGTTTAAGGCAGGTATGTCTCTGGGGGTTGGGAGTACCCCCCTGATTCTCCTCAGAGAAGCTGTGCTCCTGGCCTGTGAGTGTTGTCGTCTTCTCCCTGACCTGTCTGAGCACGCGATTCCTCCCTGTTCCATTAGGCACCTGCCCCCTCACCCTGCTGGGCACAGAGCCCAGTGCCTACTGCTGGAGTGCTAGATGGAATATTTACAAGTCTTGGTAGGTACAGGGAAGAGTGTGGGGTGGGCAGAGATGAGTCAAGACTGGCCTTGAATTGGTAAAACTGAGTGATGGGCACATGGGCTGCACTATGTTAATTTTCTGTAATAAAACAAGGTAGGATTCAGGCAGGAACAACTACAACAGAGAAATGGCCATATGCCAGTCTCCTAACTTTGCTTTAACGGGATATTCAGTGCCCCCTCTAGGGGCCTTGTCTGTCCTACCTAACTACTCTAGTGATCCAGCTATAGGTCCGGTTCTACCCTTTGGGTGGGGGAGAGACTGAGAAACCCTTTTTATTTTTTTTTTAATATATAGTTTTACATTTAAAGATCAGGGGATGTCCATCATCTCCACAGATCCACATGTCTTGGAAATGCAATAGTTGGGCACCAACCTGCTTCTCCTAGACTCTTTGGTTCTTGAAAATAGCACAGCAGCCTTATGAGGCCATGAGCCCTGATTTGTAGTTTGGAGAACAAGGTCACTGTGTCCACTCCTCAAAAAAAAAAAGCTGCCCAGTAAGTCCTGGAAGTTAGCAACTGAGGTGCAAGAGACAGACCCCCTCAAACTCCTTCACTTTGGGGCCAAGTTCATGACTTCTGGGAAAGGGAGCTGGGAGGGCCCTTCCAGAGGAGGAAGATGGCCCTGGAGGTGTGAGTAACTGGCTGCCCCCTCCCAGGCCTCTCAGAGGAAGGATACATTCCCAGGATCACCGCTTCCAGGCATTTGATTGGCAGAGCCTCTTTGGTCATTTCCTTGGCCAGGTCCATCAGCCTGGGGGGTTAGAAGGCAGAGTCATGAGGATAAAGGCTCCAGTCCCTTCTGGTGGAGGAGCATCGGGAGGTAGACTAGATGGACAAAGACTCCCCTGCCTTCCAAGCTGCCACAGCTTAGGCCCAGCACCTCCCCCTCACATCCTTCCTGAGCCTAAGGGGTGGGAGAAGAGACAACCACCGAAGATAAGGAAAGAGGCCCTTCCCCTTCCCCTTCTGTCCTTCCATTTCCTTCTTCCCTCAGAGTCCTGCTGCAGAGTCCTCTGGAGGGGAGGGTGGTTGGGGGTGGCGTGCAGTGGTAGGCATGTCTTTGAAAGCCACTGGGCTGGGGTCCTCCTGTAAAGATGGTGTTTGGAGAGTGCATGGGATAGCATGCCAGAGGCTGGAGACCTTGGCACTGATCTTGTTTCTCCTGGAGCACAGTGGACACCCCTGACCCAACTATGACTTCTCTGAGGAGACTTTGATTGTTGTAACTGCCCCACCATGGCTGGCTAGCTCCCTGGAGCCTGGACATGGGGGTCTCAGGGAGTTAGCTGCCCAGTGACTCCCCCACCTGCTCTTGAACTTGGAATTCAGGCCACTTTAAAACAGACTATCTCTGAAGCATGGTTCCTCCCTCCTCCCAAATGCTGCCTCCTGGCCCTGGGAATGCAGCCTGGCCACTGGCTTTGCAGGGCAGGGTGTCAGACTCCTCCATCCCATGAGGCTGGAGCTGGGCGTGCACACACAGCAGGCACAGGACAAGAGCAAAGCTTTGGAGTGAGGAAGGCTGCACTCCACCCGAGGGCTTAGAGAAGGGGTAATTAAGTAATTTAGCTAATAAACCATCTAAAGCACTTTTCATAAGGAAGTGATCATGGATTGATTATATGTGGGGCAAGATGTAAAATTCATATTCATCATAAAAGCACAGGGTTTTAAACCTGTAGACAGCTTTGGGCTGAGCCCCCAGGCCCAACTGTGGTATTCACTTTCCACTCTACTCTGCCCTAAGGGTTTCCATGGGGTGAATCCAGCCAGGGGTCTACACTTGGGGGGCAGAATGGGAAGTGAGACATGCAGTGTTCTCCCCAGTAGGGTCCCTGCAGCTCAAACACTGGGCCTTGTACCAAATGCCCAGAAGCGAGTCCAGAAGGTAACTGGGGTGATGCCAGGGAACAGAGAGAAGGCGTAGGACCCTCTCCTGTGAGGCCTACCTCTCCTAAAAGGAAGATAAGGGTCACACACAGACATCCACCTGGGACCATTCTCTGTCATCACCAAGGCAAGCAGGTGGGCTGCTTACCATTACCCTCTTTGCTCAGCATGGATACTGGGGTTCCCCCTCTTGGCTCAGCATGGATATTGGGGTTCCCTTTCCTCAAGGGATCCCTGGCTGCCCATCTTGGCCAGAGTCCCCTCTTTAGGATGTCCTAAGCAGAGTCCCATGGTGTTACCTGCTTTGCTGGTGGGCTCCCCTGGGAAGACTCTCTGCCTGCCTGATAAGCTTCCATTCACAGGTGACAGAGGGGCCCCAACCAGACCAGGCCCTGTGACCTGTTGCGGAGGGACCCGTGCTCCCCACACTTACCCTGTCAGAGGTCTGCTCTTCTTAATTTCAAAGAACTGTGTCCCTGTGTGATTGTACCTGCGGGTGCTGGTTAAGGCTCTCTGGCTTGATCTGAAAGAGGCGTGTCCCTCTGCCCCCATCCGGACCCCGGGAGTCTAGCACTCCTCGGGGGTGCAGGCTGGGTAAAGACTCCACAGAGTGCTTCTGGAGGGTGCCCAGGAGGATGCTCAGGGCGTGATCGTCTGAAGGGAGAGGAGGGCACAGCACGCTGCTGGCTCCTTCCCCAGCAGGGCCCCTCTCTGTCCTCACTCATCCTCTGTTCCCAGCTTTCCTCTCCCAGGAAGGGAGCCGGGCAGAAGGCAGCCAGGTTGGCCAGGGCCGGGAGAGACGCCTAAGCCTTGGACAGCTCTCAGTAGTACTTCATGTTCCAATTGGTGAGAAACAGCACAAATGGACAGGAGAAGGCTGGGGGTGGGATTCCTGAGCAGCTCTGTTGCTGGGTGCTGCTCCCAAGCCAACTGGCCCCTCTCCAGGCCACCAGTCCCCATCTCTGCCCCTTGCCCTCTCCCCCCAAATTGGGCTGGACTCAGTTTTCAGTAACCAGCCTGACTTTTCTTCTGCTCAGGACCCACGCCTGGCCCTTAGGGGTCCTGGCATCTCGGACCTAATCAGCAGCTAGGAGGGTCAGAGGGAGCCAGAAGGAAGAGCTCCAGGCAGGGCCCGGGGCTGGAGAGGCCCAGCTCAGAGACACCGGGGAATCCCAGGCTTGGGGGTGTCCCAAGGCTCTTCCCCTGCTGGGCAGCTGGCCTTCTGCCAGGGAGGAAAAAGGCGCAGAACTAGGGGATACGTCCAAGATGTGGAAGCTGTCTCCTGAAGCATAAAAATCCTTTTTCTCCTCCATCTACCTGCTACCTGCCCGCAACACACATCCTTTCCCCCAACACATGCTTCTTTTAGACCAGTTTTTAAACAGCCCCAAGGGAGCTTCCCCCTGTCTCTCTCTGCTGGCACCGGAGGGTCAGCAGAGGAGGTCTGGGCCAGTGGACTAGGCTTCCACCAGCGGGTCACTCAGGACGCACTGACCCCATCATATGGAGGAGGAGGCAGGGAGGCCAGACAGGTGTGGCATTCATCAGACAAACCCGCTCCGATACCCGGGAGGACACACGCTGTGCGCACATGGCTCCGGGGGTTCAGGGATGCCGTGTGAGTGGCACCCCCTGGAGTTGTGGGGTGCAGCTGCTCGGCCCAGTGCCCTCCGGCCCTGTGTGAAAACAAGCCCCAGCAGGCTCCGACCAGCCAGACGGCGGCCGTGACTCTGACCGCAGAGGATACTGCAGCTCTCTAATGTAGCGCTGCACCGCTTCCAGGCGCTCAGGGACGGGCGTGGAGGGCTGGAACGTAGGCACACTCGGTATGGGGATCTGGGCAGAGAGAGAGAAAGCTCTGGTCACGGAGGGAGGCTCACTCTGGAGCTTCCAGCCTGCCAGACACCCAGATTAGCCCCCTGAGAAGCCACGTCACATGGAGGGGCTCCCCGCTCCCTCCTTCACTGAGCTTCTCCCCACGCCCCCGCCAACCCCCACCTCTCACTGGCCACTCCTCATCCTCCTGGCCCTTGACGGCATTTCTGATCTGGAGTTTATGTTGATATTCCAATTTTATGCTTCTTTCATAATTTTAGAAAAAAACACAGGCTGTTTGGAATTTTACATTTCATGAACTTCAAGGCGTCCCCAGGGATGTTGATCTTGAAGTTAAGTTCATTTGGGTTTGGGGTTCAACTCTGGTTCAAAGTCAAGTTGACCAGGTATCCCTGTCCCCGGTGAACACACCCTCAGCAGAAGGTGTCACCCCACTGCAGCCTCCTATCCCAGCACAGTAGCCGGGCCTTCCTGCTGCCCTGGGAGGAAGGAGGATGTACAGAGGGGAGTGGGGTTTGGGACAGGGCTCGCCGTGGACTAGCCTCTTTGGAAGGGTTCCATGGAGGCAGCCGGAGCCCCGGTTCTCCTTTAACACCTGCCTGTCTTGCCAGCGCCACACCTACGGCAGCACAGCTAACCGGGCATGACAGTCCTCCTCAGCGGAATAGACTCTCCAGAGTTGGGCTAGACATGGCGAGAAGGGGCTGTCGTGGGGGAGTGGGGGTGTGGTGGGCAGGTGCCCGACACCCTGAGGACTGGGAACCCCCAGCCTGGGCTGCCCAGGTGCTGGCAGTCAGGCTAGGCTCCATGGCCCCTGGAGTTGTCCCTCGCAACCCTGCCGTTGTCAGAAAAGCAGCCACATCTGGGTGTGCGCCCCCAGGCCACCCGCTCTGGCCTGGGGAGCCTGAAGGCTGGCAGTTTGGCCGCAACAAGTCAAGTGCAGCTCAGAAGCCAAGGGAAGCGCCCACCAGGTCCTTGGGGTTGCAGGCCGGGCGTTCCTGGGTAGAGAGGAACCAGCTCCAGGCCCATGGCCCAGCCCCCTGGGGGCCCCCTTGGCTCCCAGCGCTGGCAGCTCTGAGGCGGCCTCAGGGTTCCTCGCATGAGGAGGCCCCACCCTGCCACCCCTAGGCCTCGGTCGGCCTACCCCCCAGCAGGTGGGGGCTGCTGAGCGCATCATCTGTATGGGACGGAAGGGCTGGGTCCAGCGGGAGGGATGTGCTCCCTGTGGGGCGGTGCGGGCACAGCCTCTCAAGTAAGGTGGCCGGGCTCTGACACGAAGGAAGTGAAACACCAGTGATTCCTGACAGCACCACAGCCTCTGACAGGCATCTGCTTGCCCCAAAGGGCCGAGGTGCAAGGTAGAAAGCCCTGCCCAGGAGACGACTCTGCGTGAACTTCCTCCCCGGCCCTGCTGGCTCCCTCCTTCCGGTCTGGGCAGTCCCCAGCTGCTGACACCTCGGTCTGGAGGCAGCTGCTTCCCCTTTCACATCCCCCCAATTCAGTTCAGTTCAGTTACTCAGTCATGTCCAGCTCTTTTTGGCTCCACGGACTGCAAAATGCCAGGCCTCCTTGCTCATCACCAATTCCCAGAGTTTACTCTAACTCATGCTCGTTGAGTTGGTGATGCCATCCAACCATCTCATCCTCTGTTGTCCCCTTCTCCTACCTTCAATCTTTCCCAGTATCAGGGTCTTTTCAAATGAGTCAGTTCTTCGCATCAGGTGGTCAAAATATTGGGTTTGAGCTTCAGCATCAGTCCTTCCAATGAATATTCAGGACTGATTTCTTTAGGATGGATTGGTTGGATCTCCTTGCAGTCCAAGGGACTCTCACGAGTCTTCTCCAACACTACAGTTCAAAAGCATCAATTCTTCTGCATTCGGCTTTCTTTATAGCCCAACTCTCACATCCATACATGACCACTGGGAAAACCATAGCCTTGACTAGACAGACCTTTGTTGGCAAAGTAATGCCACTGCTGCCAAAACTGCGGCCACTGCTTAAAATCAGCAGGGAGGTAACTGCCCCAGATGGGGAGTACTCTGTCTTCCTGCCCAGCCACCCTGTACAAGACAGGCTCCAGAACGCTCTGAGGGCTTGGCTGGCCTCCCTGGGTCAGTGATGCGGGGTGGGAGAGCTATATCAGAGGAATGACGGCACCATTTACTATAAACAGCTTGGCACCTGGCTTTTCCAGGTGGAAGGTCCCAGGCAAGTCATCTCCACTTCCTGTGAGGGCATCTAGTGACTTCTAGGAGCTTGGGGTAGAGATTATAAGTACACCCTCCCCTGAGACATTTCAAACAAGGAGGGCTCTGTAGTCCAAGAATCCTTTGAGCAAGCTTGCACAAGCCAACCCTGGGTCAGGGCTGGGTGGTACCATGAGGGCATCACCTGCCTTCTAGACACAGGACCCAGGAACTGGAGGCTCTGTAAGAACTAAAGGCTCCAGAAAAAAGTGTAGAAAGACCCTGGATTCATGAGTGGGCCTTAAAGGACACCACCACTATAGCATAGCTGGAGGGAGCTGACGGCTGTGACATGTTAACTCATGTCAACCAACAGGCCAGCATCTTTCTTCTGAATGTTCACCCAAACAAAACAAACAGGCAAGAGTCTGTATATCCAAATAATCAGACCTACTGGAGGGCTGGCAACCCCTCAACCCCCACCCCAAACCAGGAACTCCAGAAATGCTCCCTTGCTGCAAAGCGGCGGGGTTAAGTGGGGTACAGTGGAGGAAAGTGATATTGGCCCAGTCCATCCCGGAATGACTCCTCCTCTCCTACCAAGACCAAGGGTTACCTTGGCTCCAGGAACCCCCTGAAATCCTGAGTTCTATTAAGGCATTCTCCCTGGTGGAGTCCATCTTAGTCTAGAACAGAAAGGAGGCTTGGGGGAGGTCGGGCAGCCTGCCGCTGAGTATGTGGACAAGAAGCAAGAACCCCTAAAGGCTGACAGACCTGGACCTAGATACAGCCCGTCACTGTCTAAATCCCAGCCCCGCCGTTTACTGTCTGGCAGCAAGATCCTTACTGTCTCTATGGCTTGGACACCTCACCTGTAAAGTGGGTGAACCAGCCTCAGAGCCTAGATGAGACACTGCATGGCCAGGTCTTGGGACGGGGACGGGCACACAGCAGGAACTCAGCTCCTGCCCACTGTCGCTGTTATTCCTGGGCATGTCAAAGACACCGGTCAGCCCATGAGGACGCTGGCAATGCTGCCTTTTTGAGGGGAGATGTCCAAATTCACCTTCTGCAAGAGCTCAGTGTCTAGAGCTGCAGTCAAAAGAACTTGGGATGCTGGGTCTGGATGCCTGGCCACTGAACTTTTGAAAAGGTCGTGTTAGGGGACTTCCCTGGTGGTCCAGTGGTTAAGAATCCACCTACTGATGCAAAGGATGTGGGTTTGATCCCTGCTCTGGGAACTAAGATCCCACGTGCCGTGGGGCAACTAAGCACACGTGCTGCAACTACTGAAGGCCCTGAGCGCTTTAGAGCCCATGTTCTGAAACAAGAGACGCCACTGCAACGAGAAGCCCATGTGCCATAATAGAGAGTAGCCCCCACGGGCCGCAATTAGGGAACAGCCATGGGCCTCAACGAAGATGCAGCACAGCCAAAATAAATAAATAAATAAAAGTTAAAATAAAAAAGCTAGAGGCAGCTTGAAACATCAAGGAGACAGTCTTACAAAGGAACACAAATGGCTCCTGGATCTGCGATCTTAACTGTCGCCCATTAACATACTCGTGTTACCCTTTTAGAGGACACCTTCCAAAGTGCCCATGGGGTGGTCTCTCCAGACTCTATTTGCTGAGTACATATGACAGCTCACCCACTTCACAGGCTTTATTTCATCAATTCCTCCCAGTGACCCCTTGGAAGTGGGTACTGCGCTTGTGCCCATTTTATAGCTGAGGAAACTGAGGCACAAGGAGGTTGCATCCCTTCCAGGAGACCCAGGATTTGAACATGGTGGATCCGATGTTTTATCACACTACACCGCAGGGACCCCAGACTCAACCACCTGCAGGGGCCGCACTGGTAACATAAATAGGGACGGCAGACTGAGAGAGCAGGTGGGGGTCTGCGGCCACCTGGGGGAGGGGAACCAGCCCTCAGCCCCAGCTGCCTGCTGCCATGTGGGGTCACAGATTCTCTGCTCTCAGATCTTCTCATTTCCTGAAAAAATCTGGATTCTGATGTGAAATCTCCCCATTTTGAATTCTGGCTCGCCTGGTCTTTTTAAAACATTATGCTATCCCCCAAACTCTTGGCGGACTACCCAGGTGGCGCTAGTGGTAAAGAACCTGCCTACTAATGCAGGAGACATAAGAGATGCGGGTTCAATCCTTGGGTTGGGAAGATCCCCTGGAGGAGGGCATGGCAACCCACTCCAGTATTCTTGCCTGGAGAATCCCCATGGACAGAGGAGCCTGGTGGGCTACAGTCCAGAGGGTCACAAAGAGTTGGATACGACTGAAGCGGCTTAGCACAAACTCCTGGTCCCACTACAGTGTAACCTCTGCTGCCTCTGTGTTAGCTCCAGGGCAGGGCCACTCAGGGGGTGGAGGGTGGGGCAGCCCAGTGCTGGGTCCACGCTGCTGGCACTCTGGGATCAGACCCTGATGCCTCCTGGACGTCTCCACTCTGCCCAGACTCTGGGTCCAAGACTCCTGCTCTGGGCCAAGGTGGAGGAAACTGCCCCCACCTTCACTCTTCCTGTGGTTTGAGGAGGGGGATTTTATTTAGGTCATACATGAATGATGTAGTGGTTTCCCCTACTTTCTTCAATTTAGCCTGAATTTGGCAATAAGGGGTTCATGATCTGAGCCATAGTCAGCTCCCGGTCTTGTTTTTGTTGACTATATACAGCTTCTCCAGATGATACCACCCTTCTGGCAGGAAAGCGAAGAACTAAAGAGCATCTTGATGAAAGTGAAAGAGGAGAGTGAAAAAGTTGGCTTAAAGCTCAACATTCAGAAAACTAAGATCATGGCATCTGGTCCCATCACTTCATGGCAAATAGATGGGGAAACAGTGGAATCAGTGGCTGACTTTATTTTTCTGGGCTCCAAAATCGTGACTGCAGCCATGAAATTAAAAGACACTTGCTCCTTGGAAAAAAGCTATGACCAACCTAGACAGCATATTAAAAAGCAGAGACATTACTTTGCCGACAAAGGTCCACTTAGTCAAAGCTATGGTTTTTCCACTAGTCATATATGTATGTGAGAGTTGGACTATAAAGAAAGCTGAGTGCCAAAGAATTAATGCTTTTGAACTGTGGTGTTGGGGGAGACTCTTGAGTCCCTTGGACTGCAAGGCGATCCAACCAGTCCATCCTAAAGGAAATCAGTCCTGAATATTCATTGGAAGGGCTGAAGCTGAAACTCCAATACTTTGGCCACCTGATTCGAACAACGGACTCATTGGAAAAGACTCTGATGCTGGGAAAGATTGAAGGCAGGAGGAGAAGGGGATGACAGAGGATTAAATGGTTGGATGGCATCACCGACACGATGGACATGAGTTTGAGAAGGCTCTGGGAGTTGGTGACGGAGAGGGAAGCCTGGTGTGCTGCCGTCCGTGGGGTCACAGAGTCGGACACGACTGAGTGACTGTACTGAACTGAACTGACTGAGGAGGGAGAGTTTCAATTCTCTCAGTCCTCTCACAAAATCCCTTCAGGACTACCACACTCCTGTCAGTCATGACACCCCCCACAGACAATAGCACTATTCCCTCATCAGTTTCTTTTCTATGTGTGAAGGTTGAAGATGGCAAGATGACATTACAAGACCAGTGGCTAATAAGCTCTCAATTTTGTTTTTAGTCCCTTGAAGTGGTGACAGTTCTACAGAGGACCATTCACACTCTCCCAGAGCCTGATTTAGACATCAGCAGGCTGGCTAGAGAGCCATCTGCTAATCCCTGACTTGCTCATGTCAGAGAAGCATGTGGCTCTGGCTTCACTGGGACAAATGCTGAGTGAGACCTAGCTGCCCCTCCTGATGAAGGGCATGGACAGAGGGAATGAACACCCAGTAATCAGTACCAGTCTGAGGCATTATAGTTTCTTAAATGCTTTAACACAGGGATTCCCTGGTGGTTCAGTGGTTAAGACTCTCCACTCAAAGTGCAAGGGGCCTGGGTTTGATGCCTGGTCAGGGAACTAGATCCCACATGCAGCAATTCAAAGTCTGTATGCCACACTAAGAAGATCCTGCATGTGCAACTGAGACCCGGAACAAATTTTAAATATATATATATATTAAAAAAAATGCTTTAACACATTTTGTTTCTTAACTTCCCTACAATCAATGCCACTCTCCACCTCAGACGAGAAAACAGTGGCTCAAACAGGGGTCTGCTTGAGTTTATAACTAGGCGGGTGATTGGAACAGGTGTCCATATCCTCTGATGCCATACTTCCTTTTCCAGGAATTTATCTCAAGGAAATAATCAGAGCTCCTGCTTGCTGCTAAGTCGATTCAGTCGTGTTCAACTCTGTGCGACCCCATGGACAGCAGCCCACCAGGCTCCTCTGTCCATGGGATTCTCTAGGCAAGAATACTGGAGTGGGTTGCCATTTCCTTCTCCAATAATCAGAGGTGAGTCCCCAAATTTATGTTGTAGAATGGGCACCACAGTGTTCATTTTAAGAAAAAATTATTGGAAACAATGGCCAACCACAGGGAATTAGTTAATTCTGAATTAGCTCAGAAGGTGATTATGTAGCCATTCAAAATCAAATCATATTCAATTTCCCTTGAAAATATAAGGCAGTAGCTCAACTCTCAACCTGAGGATTGTCTGAATTCAGCTTGTCCCAGAAGATATCTCTGATGTTCTACCAAAAACTTAGTAAAAAGAGAACAAAACAGGCCACCATTTTCCATGTCTAATCCACCTTAACTGCCACTCTCTCTGGTCCCTTCCTTCTCACCTGGTTAAGTATGCATAAGCTTGGGGCTCCGACCTCTGTCCAACTGACTTTTCTTAGGGAATTTCAGGTCTCTGCATTTGAGAGAGTATTTCCTTAGTCTTGAACCATAACTTTGGGGGGGGGGTGGAAATCAGGTGTGTTTTTCCACCAAGTACTATAGGGCACAGAATGTTTCAAATACTCTTTCATTCAGCAAATGCTTACAAGTGCCGGTTCTGTGCCAGGCACACAGGAGGCCTTGGGAAGACAAAGATGAATGAGACAGCCTCGGCCCTCATGGTGACTCAACTGAAGGCCAGCCGTCATGAAAAGTGACTGCACTTTGTTTTTGCAGTACACGGAAAAATGCCTGAACTTTGCCCCTCTCCACGGCCCTCTTCTAACTGCCCTGGAACCTCATGTCCTACGGAGCAGAGGCGCTGGAACCGGAAGACCTGCAGGGGGAGAGACTCAGCCGAGACTCAGACCCAGTTACTGGCTATGGAGCCCTGAGTTCCTACTTGAGTTTTCAGCTTCCTTGTCTGTAAAAATGGGTTCTCAAACTGGACTTCATGCACAAGGCTCTTGGAGAATTCAGCGAAACACATGAAAATATTTACTCAACATCTGAAATCCTGGACGGTCCTCATTCATTCATTCTCTCTCTGCCCACTGCTCTCTGGCTTAGCAAATAAGATGTCAAGCCACCAGTTAGCGTAATTAAGTTTATCTACTGCTCTACCCACAACACATGGGCATTTTAAGAGATGGAGGAGGGCACTCCTAGAAACAGGGCATGTGGACCTCACAAAAAAGCTTCAATGGCGATTAAGTAAAAGTTCTTCTGGACAGGTTCAACCTATCTTTATTTTTAACACTTTACCATGCCAGTAACTCCCTACTCCAAAAGGAAAAGTGGCACTTTGCTCTGGAAGCCCCAAGTCACTAAAACCTTAGCTCTCCTCCCCCCACCCCACCCCCGGAAGCCCCACACAAACCTCTCACCTTGGGCAGGTCCGTGGCCCCACGGATCCGCTGAGCCACCTTCTCTCCATCGGGGTGGATCTTGGCCACGTGTTTCCACATCCTTTCCCAAGTGGGCTCGTCCACAGGCAGCCCACCCCGGTTAACAAAGAAGGGGATGCCTCCATCTCGTAGGTCCTCTTCCCCTTCTTCTTCAGGCTCATCATCTCTCTGGGCCGAGGCTCCTTCGCTGGTCTCCAAACGCCGGACCCCAGAGGGGACAGCCGTGGCGGTGGGGGCAGCGCCGGTACTGCCGCCCCCGACAACCTTCTTCCCCCCTGGCATCCCCAAATCCTTGACGGGTGGGTGGGAGGACGTAGCAGCAGGCAGGGGTAAAGAGAAAAAAAAGGTAGCTCACAGGAGGTCTCCCACACACCAGCTGCAGAGATAACACATGGCCAAACAGAGCGCGGGCACCTTTAAGAAACCAGGGCGTGGCTCCGTACAATAAAACACTACTTGATGCGGGGGGCGGGTGGAGGTGGGGGGGGAATCAGTGCCTCAAAGTGAAGCGCTGGGCAGAGGGGCTTGGCTGTCCCGGGTGAGCCTTAGAAGCCTGGTTCTTTTTGAAAAACGGGATGTAGAGAATACATCTCAACTTGGCAGCTTTCACCAAAGCACCCCCGCCCCCCGCCCCGCTTTGAGAGCGAGAACAATACCGGACAGCAGTCTGGGCTGCCCGAGGAAAAAAGCCGGAGGGAAACTGAGGCCAGGCAGTTCAGATCTGCGGCCACGAAAGGGTTGAGGCACTAGTGCCCACGCCGACCGGGCGCCCCAGGTCCCAGTTTTTTGAAGAGCAACAAATTCCTTTACAAAAGATCGCACGCTCACACGTGTGCGCGCTCCGAGGTGGGGGGCCGAGGCGACTCCAGGCCGGGAGTCGGCTCCGAGGTCGCGACTCCCCGGATCGGAGGGCGGCGATGAGCCGCGATTTC